>JANHGL010007749.1:0-17904 GCA_024611195.1 Ceyx melanurus | reverse complement strand
CCTGCTCTGGAGACATTCCAGCCCCACCTGGATCTGTTCCTGGGTGACTTGGTCTAGGTGCCCCTGCTGTGGCAGGGAGGTTGGACTAGATGATCTTCTAGGTCCCTTCCAACCCTTAATATTCTGTGATTTTGTGATTCTGTGACAGTAAGTTTTCTGAATCTTCCAGGTATCCTTTTTATGATGTAATGAGCCACTAAGGCACATGTAAAACTGCATGTGTTGGTAGGATAAATGACACAACTTTTGGAGAGCTAGTGCAATAAACTACTTTTTGTTAGTAGTGTTTCCATAACTGCCTTAAGGAATCTTGTGTCCAAAAATGTTAGGTGAAACTACTTGAATTGGGATAAACTGAGCTGCAACTGACCTTTGTCTGCATCACCTATAGGTGAAAACTTACTGTTTTTTGTTTCATTGGCTTTTTTTGTGTTTTATTTTGTTTTGTAAATGAATTTTCTGTGATTTTAGGTTTTATCTTTGATTTTGGGGTCTTTTTTTTCCAGCTTATCAGAAAGCAAGTTCTTAAGTGGAAATGTTTTCTGATTTTATCTTGTAGATCTTAACCTAGCAAGGTATTCAGATCCCCTGATGAGAGGTAGGGTGCATAATGTAGGTATTTGTTTTATCTAAATTTCATTCGACTCATAAATCAAGCATTTGAAATTCTTATTCAGTCAGTGAAGTAAAATCTATACCATCAATCTAGTCCATCCAATTTAGGCATCTGCGTCTCTCCTTTGGATATCCTGATCCTTTGTTGTAAGATAGAAATGTTCATATATAGTTGATTACCCAATTGCTTTTGTTAATCACTTTAATTATTTATACTATAATGATAATGCTTGTATTATGTAACAGATTTATGAGAATTTCAATTTAATTGCTGTTTTATATTAATATCTATGTAGTTTATATGGCTAATTTGAACATTTTCATGGTGTTTTATTTTCTTAGTAAGGAATTTTATTGTGTAAATGTCTTCTTACACAAATTAATAGCTCATTCTTTTTTTGATGTAGAGGGTAATTATATGGTGTTAAATTAATTTTGATAAAATCAAGTATTTTTCCACACATTCCATCTGTGTATCTATGCAATTAAAATGTCATGTAATGTTTCTAGAGGATAAAGAAGAAATAGCCTATTTCAGTGTACTGGCATTTTAACTAAATATTTATATTAGATGGTGCATTCGATAACAATAGGATTTTAATCTTCTACACTGTGTTACAGAAAGTCTTTCATTGATATCTTAAGCTTTTCTGAAAGAGCTATTGAAAATTGTAATCTGTTCCAAACCTCTTTACCATCAATTCATTCATAAGGTGCAATTCACTACCATATTTGTGAATACTGGGTAATCTGAATATGTTCTTTTCCTTCTTCTAGTCACATTTATGTTTCAGTGAAATGTATGGAGCAGTGGAACAAATGTAAACTCAGGCCTTCCCATGAATATTGAACATGAAACTGATTCAGAATCTTTCTTCTCTTGACATTTCTAAGAGTTACATATTATGAAAGTAGTGTATCTTGAGCATCTTTCTATTTAGAACCATTTAATTCTTTTTATGAAAGGAGATGAGAAAAGACAGAAAATGTCAGTCAATAAAAAATATGGCAAAATACTTAAGCTTTGTACAAGCTGTGCATTATATTTAATTTTACTACAGCTTACCTAACGTGCTTAGATACCAGACTCAAAAATAAGAATGCAATTTTGGATTGGGATATTATTTTTTGTCATTCTGAAAAAAAAATAAATAAAAAGGGCTTCATATTTATATAATAATAAATAAAGGTCCCTTCCTTTACCTGAAAACTCATGGAAGTATAAGGTCAAGTTTATCTACATCATAACTCTACTGGTTTCCATTATTTATGTCCTGTTAAAAGAGTAACAGGTTTCCCCTAAAGAACTTCTCAGAAGGTAGCAAAAGTAGACCTAGAGAAGTTTTGGGTTGTTTTAAATGTAGTAATAAGTTGATTATGCAATGTCAACATTATCTCACAGGCAGGTTTTCATGTTTGACTGAATGTAAGTAATTGCTCTGATAGCTGCTGCTTCTAATCCAGAAAAGGCATACCTCACTGTCAAGCTGAACCTCTCAGAAACCAAATTGCCTAACTTTCAGATGATTTCTGATTCAATTAAATTCTGCTTCAATTCAAGGAACAATTTTTCAGTGAACAAAATACCATTAAAGAGGATAACCAAGCTAAAGGACCGTACTTAGTAAAACTTGCATTAATATTCCAGGCTACAGACAGTACTAATGACCAGAAGGTAAACAAAATAAGGACTATAAATTGTTCAAAGTGAAGCTAATAAACATGGGATGAAAAATACTTTGGGCCTATTTTGTTTTGTTTTGAATAATGTTATTTGCATCTCTGCAGAACAAAAGCACAATAGGCATGTACCAGCTGAGAAATCCAGTAGTTTTAACAGCACTTTTATACAACTGTGTATGATTCCAAAAGAAGACAAATTCAAATAAAAGTAATGGAATGAAAAATTCTAAAGCATTTTTAATGTGTCATTTCTGTATCTTTGTCTTAATTTTGTGTTTCCTTTCAAAATTCAAGGGTACTTAATTGCTTCAAACAAAGGTAATGAAAGATTTGTCTACAAAATGAAAGCTTTCTATCTTGATTATTAATGTATTTACTAAGAAATCAAACATGAAGTAGAACATTATTACATTTAAAAGTCCTAAAAATCCAACAGCAAGTTCACAGCAGACACCCAGGTGAGTGGTGCTGTAGATACACCAGATGGACAGGATGTCATCCAGAGGGACCTGGACAGACTGGAGAGGTGGGCCCAGGTGAACATCATGAGGTTCAACATGAATAAGTGCAGGGTCCTGCACCTGGGCCAGAACAATCCCCACTAAGAATACCTGCTGGGAGATGAGGTGATAGAGCAGCCCTGAAGAAAAGGACTTGGGGATGCTCTAGATGAGAAGCTGGACATGAGCAGCCAGTGTATGGTTGCAGCCCAGAAGGCCAATCACATCCTGGGCTGCTTCAGGAGAAATGTGGCTAGTAGATTGAAAGAGGTGATTCTGCCCCTCTACTCTGATCTGGTCAGACCTCACCTGGAGCGCTGCATCCAGTTCTGGAGTCCTGGGGCTGTTTACAAGGGGTTTACAAATTAAAAAATTTTCATATGATCATAGAATGGGTTGGGTTGGAAAGGATCTTTGAAGGTCATCTCATCCAAACCCCCTGCCACAAAAACTCATTTTTATGTTTCCCCCAGCATCTTCTTCTGCATCAAGCAGAATTAACACTTGCATCACGGTGTACGTGATTCAGACAATATGAAAGAGATAACACTTTTTATTTGCAAGAGCAAACTATGTCATTGTGATGCTATTAATCTCCAGGATCCGTTATAAAATGGATTATACTAGGAAAAATGAACAGCAGAAGTGTACTTTAAATGTTTTTAAACTTTACAGACTAATATCCCTTTGGGTACTTAGCAGTTTCACTTTTATAAGGATGGTTGATCATAGCAATCTGTCCCTTTGGGAGATGAAGCCTGTAAATTACTCTGGGGCCTGCAAACACCATGCTCCATATCAACTAGAAAGGACAGCATAATCCCTTCAAGGGCTAAAGCATACAGATTAAGCAGTGATCAAACACTCCAAAACCAAGAGTGAAGAAGCAAGCTAGTTTAGTTCCCAGAACGTTTGAACTAGAGTACAGACTCATCCATTTTCAGTTCAATCCAAAGAGCATTAAACGTTTTACACCACAACACTTACTCTTCCATCAGGCAAAGCTCAGATCTTGTGAAAAGAAGTACACCACCTAAATAGTATCAATTTATCCTAGATCTGCAGAGAGTAATTAGGGATTCTCTGAGTAGTGCTAACTGACTAAGAAACACAGCTGCTACAAATTTTGGCAGAACAAACATTCCTAGATCAACTCAGTACCTGAAAATCCAATTTCATAGATTCATAAATTTCATATACTTCCTTCTTTGTGTTAGGAGCTATTTTATTACAGAGACTACCACAGCAATTGATAAGACAATGCATTAACATTCCAAAAGCATCTTCAAAACATTAAGTGTTTTAAGTACTGGAATATTTATTCAAATAGGTTTCAAAAATAAGTTAATTGAGAAAAGATACAACACTAAAATGAACTCTTTTCCTGCTGATTGAACCTCTTGACATTTCTCCTATAGCTTGCAGTGCTGAATCTTCAGTAGTCTAGGAATGAATGATGAAATGGGGGTGAAACACAACTTGAGTAAAAATCAACATGAGCTCAAGCAGCTAAGGATGCATGTATTTCACAGATACTGAGGATACATTCATATGATACAAGATGAGAGATAATACTCTAGGAACAGTCAGTATCATACTTAAAATAAACTTGGTGCCATAGCTGTCCTTCTGTGGACATTTCAGATCCTCAGATTTACTGATTCTTGTTCACATGGCAGAAGAGAGCACTGGTTTAGGAAGCCAAAATAATTATCTTATTAATATCATAACACATGGTTATTTACATTTTTGAACACTAGCGTAGTTATATTAATTTTAGCTCTTAGCAAAATCTTTAATTCATAATTATTTGGAGCTCAGCAGCTAATTAATATTATATTGAGATATAATAATAATAATGATCCTTTAGTTTGCTTTTAAATGGTAGTATAAGAGTTTCCAAGCAATTTCATTAAAATATTAGAACATTTTAGTAATTTTATTAGAGAAAGTTAAAGATGGTCTTCAAAATCATATTACTTAAAAAAATAATAATTATACACAATCCCCAGGCTGAGGATTGAGATATAATAAAAACAGAATAGAGACTTTACGTAAAATTATAACTGAGAACTGCAAACAAAATATAATAACTAGGAAGGGAATCATCATTTGAAAGAGCTGTATGTTCTACAGAGTGACAGCAGATTAAAAAACAAACCAAAACAAAACAATTCATACTGCACCAACTATCATAAACAGAAGACATAAATTAACATTTCAGTTTTCTTCATTCTGGTATAAAGATATATAGTCTAATCATTAGACAGTCTGGTGAGAGGGTTTATGCTTTCACAACCCCAGATGACCTTCCACTAGAAATATGTAAGCCCTTAACAGACACAGTGAAAGATCTCTGACAAAAGCTTTCTAGAGCACTCAGCTTGGGATCCTCAGCCATTTCTGCTCCAGACCCTGCAGGTGCCCAGAGGCTCTGTGGGGACAGCTTTTGTCAGTAGTTGCTAGTGCTGCTATTCAGGGTATATGGTGCTGCAGCGACTATACGGTATCCATGGTGAAATTGTTCCTTACAATTTGATAACTTTGTTTTTTCTGTAAATTGGTCTCTGAAGATTTTACCTGACACTGAATTTAGGAAAGCTCATGGAAAACTCCTAGAAGTCACTAGCAGGTGTATGTCTTTCATATATCAGAGGTAATTACAGTTTCTTATTGTAATCTGTAATACAGAATGGAGAAACAGGTTTAATTCTCAGACACAGTTTAAAAATTTTCTACTTCAGCATCTTAGTCGGTGTAACTTAGATGTGCTGAGCCAAATATATGACAGAGTGTGTCTGAAAAATTTTGTTAAATCAGTTAACTGTGGTATTGGAAGAAAAATAAGTTTTCAGGAATGACTTTCCTACAGTATAATGCCAGAAATAATCAACCACTTAAATTCTAAATCAGAAATACACTTTTGTCCTATTTCAAATAGGTTTCTATATTTCTAACAGGAAATACCTGTCAGCTTCATTTTTTCTGCAGAAACCTACATTGGAGACTTGTTTGGTTTAGTTGAGTTATTTTGGTTTTGGTTTTGGGGGGGGTATTTATTTATTTAGGGGTTTACCCTACAATGCAGAATAAGGCAAAGGAAAGCAATGAAGCAAATCTAATTATTTCATCAGCTTCTGATCAGATAGGAACAAATATACCATGCCATGGTATAAAATTTGTTTGTATGGGCAAGGTTGCCTGCAAAGTTGGTCTGTGGTGTAACATATTCTAGGAGTGATAATTCGAGGACTGAAAAAAACAGATTTTCAGTATACTCTCTAAAAATTCTGACAAGATTGTAATGTATGGAAATCTCAGACAAAAAGCTACTGTCATTCAATTTACCAAATTTGAGTGTCTGAATATCAATTATATCAATCTCAGCTCACTACTATAAAGACTTTTTTACATTCAGTGGGGGGTTGAGGTGATTTCCCTCAACTTAAAGTGTGTGTCTAATATTGGAAACATAAAATATCATCTTTGATAGTTATTCTAAGTATTTTCATCTCACTCAATCTACTTTTGAATTGCAATACTCAGCAAGATGGATACTGTTAGAGATTGCTTGAAAGATATTGATGTGAAACAAGTTTTTCACAGAAGTGCTATTAACAGTGAGTCCGAAAATGAAGACAGAATTCTGGCATGTGGCATAAATAGCTGAAATTGGAAAGATGGAAGAATCTTTAAATTAATTTAATGATTGCAGAAGATAATTGATTTGCATATGCAGATGACTAAATGGAAAGCACAAAATACAGTTGTGATAGAAAAACACTTCAATCTTTTCACAGAAGATGCATCACCTAAAAATCTCTTTGGCAAATTTATTCAATTTATTAGAATCTCTCTCTGACTACAGACAGATTAGATAGATCAAAACAATCAGAAAGCTAATTAAGTGCAGTATGGAAGAATCATGCTACATGATTCGTAATAGAGAAAAAAAAAATCACTTCAGTAAATATGTCTCATAATAAATGTTCTAGGAAAAAGATTAACTATATACTGAAAACATTATTGTGGCTGAAGTCTTGTCAGTGTGAGTTTCTGGTTGGGTTTTTTTAAACATGTAACTACACCAAAGAGGAACACAACATAAAAATACATAAGAGGGAAAGAGAAATTTAGAGAGTGCAGCCTGAAACCAGATCTCACTAAAGTGAAGGTCAGGTTTGAAAGAATTAATTACTTCTGATCTAAACAAACCTAGAGTCCTAAAAGGTTTTCTAGCACCAAGCTCTAAATGAGAACTGGGCACTACATTGTGTAAAACCCTTGGTAGGGCTTGTGACGTTCATGTAATTTAAAGATACTATCTATAAATAAAGGCCTCCTGGAGGAGATTCAAGTCCAACATCTTGGCATGTAACACTTCACTTGATGTGATCTTAGATGATGTGGCCATTTGGTAGCAGCTATGGGCCATATGTTCCCTTCAGCTGGGCCCTGCCGCACTCCTGCAGGATCTCACAGGAGATATTCAGCCAGCTGGCTGCTTGGCAGTGAACGTGCTCAAGGAAGCTTGACACTAGAGCCTCAGTGCCATCAGTGCCATGTCTACCCTATATGCCACATACAGCTTGAACAAAGAGCTGTGATCTGCTCCAGCAGTAGCAGCCAGACCCAAATCAGGTCCTCCAGTGCCTTGGTGATCAGCCTGGCCTTCCTGACCCCATAGGACCTCTTGACAGAGAAGTGTGTGAGACCATCTGTGCCTGTCTGCCTCAAGGCCAGCTCCATTAGAGCAATAAATACTGTGGCTCTCTTTCTTCTTACCAGAACAACAGCCAAAAATAGATCTAGTTTTTGTCTCCTTCTTCTTTGCTAATCAAACATATTCATCACCACACACTCCATCCCTGGGTTCATTAGCTCTGTTTGCTGAACAGTGCAGTGACAAGACACAGCTCCTCTCTTTTCACAGGAGCTGCAGCTTTGGGTTTTGTTTTCAGCTATCCTTTCTCTCTTTGCTCTTTCTTTGCATTGTTCTTTTTCACTTATGTCTTTGTTCTTTTCCTCTCCAAGCTCTACGCAGGCATAAATTCTCACAAAATGTTTTTCATTCCTCTGTCACAGTCAGATCACAATTAGGGTTTTGTTACCTCTAGTCTTATTGGCTATTCTTTCCCAATATTGCATTGTCCTTTGTACTCATGCTGTCTACCTAGGTACTTAAATATCACCAAGCAACAACATTAGCAGACAACATAAACCTATTACAAAGGTTACTGTAGGAAACGTTGTTCAGAAGACTTAAAAGGAAAGGAAATAAAAGTAGTTTCAAAAGCAAAGGGTAAGTAAAAGAGCAGGGAAAATACATAAATAAAAATGTTCTGTGTTGTTTCACAAGCCTTTATTACCACAGGCACTGTGGATTCAAAGTAATCTGTGAAGGCTCGGGAGACCCTCAGTCCCACCTTAGAAGAGGGTTAGATTCAAGAAACTTGATCAAGAAGACCTGAAGGACTTCCCTGTTCCTGGTGTCCCAGAGGAGCTATGATGAGATTTTGTAGAAGGGCCACTGTCACATTCCTTGGACCCAGAACTTATCCTGTGTGGGGAACCAAAAAATACTCATTTTTATACTTCATGTCAAATGAGGCACAGATTTTGTGTCCACAACATAATAGCTCAAACATAATTTCTGCCAAATTCTGATAGGTCTGGCTTGGAAATGGGTCATGCTCCAGATTTCTGCAAGGCCTTGTAAATTCAGCACATAAAATAGACCCTCATCAAGCAGGGGTAGGGGGAGGAGCAGAGATAAAATTACTTGACTTAGCATTTTTTTTGAGTGTGCCTAGGCTAAATTGGGATTACGGGAGATGGGAGATGCAAGGAAAGAGCAATGGTGACAACTTCCTCCAGATAATGTGTCCTGGTTTAAGTGAGAACAGAATTAATTCCATTCAGTAATTTTACTTTTCAGCTTAGTTCTTCTAATTAGCTGTGCTGTCTGAAGTTAGCAGCGTGTTTTCCCAGGGAGTTTCTGCTCCCAGCAGTGATAACATCCCAAATTTAGAGTGAGTACCAAGGATGGTATGCAGACCAAGGCCACTGCTGGATCTTCTGTACCACATTGGGGGGTGCAGAAAATAAAAGGCCGCGCATGCAGGGAGGAGTAGTCAGGACAGGTGATCCTGAACCTGATGGTGTTCCATCCCATATATGTCATATTCAATAGTAAGCTAAGGGTTCCAGAGGGTCTTTGGCTCCTGTCCCCTCTCTTCACCCTCTTGGACCACTTTGCCAGCTTGGCTTGGCTTGGTTTAGGTCCTCTTTTGGTTCCTTCTTTGGAGCTTCCAAGGAGGACTCTGTCTGTTCCGCCTTTGATCCCAATCAGTGTGTTCCTGAATCCACTACCAGAATCCAGCTCCTGAACACAGCTCCCATCTGCTGCGAGGCCCAGTCTGGGACTCTCCTGGTGTCTGCTCCACAACATCAGTGGTGATGGTGACATAATTGCCTTTGGAGGGTTGGGTTCAGAACTGGTTTTGTACATATTTGTATTTCTTCCATTTTTTATTATTATTATTATAATCATTATCATTTCATTAAAGCTGTTCTAGTTTCCTTTTATAATTGCTAAGTTTCTCTCCCTTATTCCCTTTCTCTTCCCTTTTGGGGAGGGAAGAAAGATAACAGAAAGCACCTGTTATAGGTCTAAGGGGCTGCCCTGACCCTAAACCATGACATAATGCTTCATAAATTAAATTACATTTGGTAATAAAGGTGCATTTATTGCTTTCAGGAATGTGGGAGGTATGGGAATTTTGGGGAGCAAGTAGTGTGTGCAGTGTAATTTTTGTGAGTAGCATGACTTCTTTTTTCCTATGCAGAGGACAAGCAATCAGAGGCAGTCATATGTGTGGAGTCCTAACAGGATAGGTCCTAAGATGTGAGTGTGTGACTGTTTCTGCTGTTACCACACCACATACCCTTTTGGTGGCACCCTGCTCTGAGGCATAGCTGGTTGCTATGCAGACATAATCCATCAGCTGATTATTTTTTCCTTTCTTCTCCACTAAGTTGCCATGGGAGACTGTCAAGCTGCAGAGATGGCAGGTTCACCATCCCCAGGCATCTTTCCTCTCTGTATATGCCCTTCTGTGTCACTAAGCTTGAGATTCCAGTTCTTCCCTCCTCTGTCAAACAATTTATGCTCACAATAACTCTCCTCAGTTCTTTCCTCTGCCCCTGGACTTGACAGTGATGGCAGCAGCGGCAGGACAGCGTGGGTAGGTGTCTGCCCTTGTCATAGATTGAGGGAAGCCCTGCCGTGGGGTGCTGGGCTATTACTTTGACAGGGGAGGGCGCTGCAGCTGCAGACCTCAAACGGTCTCAGCCTTGCATGCAATCTGGCATCTAAATGATCACTGCAGAGCAAACACGGTGAGTAAACATGATGAGAGGTCCCTAGCCTGCTCGCAGGAGAGTATTTTTTTTACCATTGCGTTTCCAAGCATCATGCTTTGCCACAGGCCATCTTACCACTGCAGCCTAGGTTAAACAGAAGACTGCCACAGGCAAAACAGTGACTAAGGGATTAATTTTGTTGTTGTTTTGGTGTTTTGTTTGTTTTTTTTGTTGCTGTTGTTTTTGATTGGATGGTTGTTTGTTTTGTTGTTTTGTTGTTTGTTTTTTTTTGTAGTTTACTGCCATTTAGTACAAGATTTTTATTACTAATGAATATTCAGAAAAAAAAAAAAAAGAAAAGAAAATAGAGGACCCATAAGTGATTAAACAATCATTTAAGGTCATGCCTTTCATCTCCCTTCCCCAATCTCAGTATAGACAAAACATATTTTCTCCACACATCTCAGATGTGACTTTCCTCGGTTTTACTGCAGATTATTCTCAGCCAATCCAGTTCCTTTGGTGAAGTAATAGATGGTGCAGGAGGCTGGGGTTGGTAAATAATGGTTTGTTTCTGTCACTCATTGTTTCTCACTCATTTTCCTTCACTGCATCTGGCTTCATCCCAACATGGGTCACCCACAGGCTGTCAGGCATAGAATGCCTGTGTCCCAAACAATATCCCCTTCCATATCTCTTAGAATCATAGAATCATGGTTTGGATTGGAAGGGATCATTAAAAATCATATATTCCAACCTTTACCATGGCAGGAACAACTTTCATTAGATCAGGTTGGTCAAAGTCCTTACAGAGGCCTAGGAAGACGACACCAGTTGCAATTTCCATGTCCATCAACACACTGGATCCGGCTCAGGCTAGCTACCCTAGAAGGTTTTGTTCTTCTTTCATAAATCCACTTAGACATACCATAAAACCAAGACATATGCTTTCAGTGCTAAGCATGTGAGTACCTTTAGGCAACTATTTTAAAGACTTGTTAAGAAAAATTATATTTCTTCACTGATGAGAATGTTGCACGTCAGGCAATACCCCAGAAGATAATAACAAAGGACAGGAATGAAGGACAGATCTGAACATTACAAGCTTTGAAGGATCTTCAAAGATGAGAATTAATTTTTACAGGGCCTATGAGGAAAAGCTCTCAGTGTGAGCTGAGCAATAGAGTTAAAGCTTGTCCAAACAAGATTCTGTAAAAAAGCTCCCAGAGAGTGTGATCATCTTTAGTCTGCACAGTAGTAGACCTTCAAAGGTAAGAAAAAAAGAAATTGTGTTTATATTATAGAACCTTTCTTGGTTTTTTTTTTTCCCCTTGAAAATAGATATGTTTATTCTAGATGTGTTTATAATACTATTCTTTCAGGAATACTATTATAATATGTAAAATAGTAAGAACTCCATGTACCTTACATTTGCACTGGGCCTCCTTCAATTATTGGTGAATATATTCTTAGCCCCTTGAATGCTATAAAGAAGATTAGCAACAGAATTAAAATACCACAAATAAATAAATATCACATTATGAGGGACTAAAATTTTCATATTTTATAGCACTGTTACTCTAAGTACTCTGCTTCACTGTACCTTATGTTTTTGTCATTTAAATCATATCTTGCTAAAATACAGAACTCCCACTGAGATTCCATTCATTTAATTAGAAAAGCCATAGATAAAGTGGTATGGAATCTGTCCAAAAATTAGTAAGCCTAAATCAACCATAATCTGTTCCACGTCTATACTTTGAAGAGCTTTGCTAATTCATGGAACAGTACCATTACTGTTCCTCTAAAGACAGAAAGGTCAAATACATATGGAACTATCTCCCTCATTGCTACAGTTAAACATATAACTTAAAGGGTAGATTTGTATGAGAAGGCTTGAGGAAGGAAGTTAAATTATTCACAAAGGTCTAAAAGAGGGAAGACTCATTAATAAGTGTTTTCTCTGCAAATTTAGGGGATAACGGCTATCAGTTTCAAGCTTCTGAGCTGAAGGTAAGTACAGAAAAAGCAATCATAATACAAATCAGCATGTATTATTTGATAAACAGAAATGCTAGTGAAAGCCTTCATTCAGATTTTCAACTTCCTAACATACTTTTCCACATAAAACACCACATGGTAGCAGCTGCAGTTATAAGCTCTACAGTTTCAGCTTTTGCCACAACAATGCAAAGTAAATTCTAAATATTTTTCCTTTACCCTTAATATAATGCTTGTATTTATGTAAGCCATTGCACAGCATATGTGAAATGTATATTCTTCTCAATATGTTGCTTGGGGTTTTTTTATTACTAACAGTGTGCCTAGTCATAAGGACACATCATCAAAAGAAGGATTCATAAAAATATTTATATTATAATGTTACCTAAAACCAGGGCTATAGACTGTTTTTCTTTTTGTTAAGGTGCCAGATAAGTACAGAATCCACATATCAAAAAATCCTTGATTTAAGGGGATCCTGGGCAACCTAACTCAGCTCTTTGTGCAACCCCAGACTGATGCTGTGCAAGCTGACTCCATTAAAAAACAAAAACAAAACAACAAAAAACAAACACAAAAAACAAACCTAGAAACAAAATCAAAAAAACAAACCCCAAAAAGCAAAACAAAACAAACAAGACAAACCAGAACAAACTCATATCAACACTGCTTTAATAACAAATCCAAAATACTGCCTCATACAAGCTACTCTGCAGAAATTGAACTCTATCCTATCCAAAACCAGTGCATCTTGTTGCACTCAAAAAGGCCTTTGACCAGATACTCTTAAAAGAGCAGACACTTTCACATATCCTTATACAAGCTTTTCAAAATTTGACATCAAAAAGTCAAATTTGACATCTAGGCAACTTCCCTGGATGGTAAAGTATTCTTGAAAACATTTTAAACAGAATGCAGAAGAGAACAGCTTCATTCCAGAACAAACAACTAATTGTAAGACTTGCCTGACATATAGGAAATTGTTTGTTTTAAACTGAGCGCAGCAAGGAACCTAGATTAGCAGTCTGGAGTATCAATACTCCAGGTGAATTCCCTGAAGCTTGAAGTATTGACACTTCTGTGCTAAGAGCTTTCTCCTTTCTTTTTGCTTGGCTTCATCATTTTGTATTTTTCCCCTCTCTAAACTGGTTTACTTTTTCCACCCAATCCCATAGAAAGGTTCAGATTCAATGAGCTGACACATCCCCAACAGAACTAATCTATGAAAAAAAAGCAATTGCACCTGCTGCTTCTGCCTTCCCTCTCCACCCCCAAGGACTTTTATTTATCCTGTGTTCATTCACTGCTTTTCTGTTTTAGTAGTTCTTTGATTCTTGAAATGTAAATCAAAATATGAAAATTTTAAGTTTAATTTCACTGATACTATAATGCAATAATGAATTATTGTATCTTCAAGGGCACTGCTGCATGTCTATTTCTGGTGTGGGGTCTTTTCCATTGTGTTGTGGAAGAAGAAATTGAAGTATCAATACTTCTATTTTTTTAACATGATGAGGGTTTTTTAGCTATTAAAATTTGCTATCTGTAAATAGTTTTAGAGTTACAGTTTAATTATTTATATCCAAATAACTATTATTTAGCTTCCCCAAAACTCTTCTCTTTAGTGGTATGAAGAGGTTCTGGCACTTTGAGGATGGTTTATTTCTCTCTGAGCTCACAATTACAGTAACACTAAGAAGAACTAGCTAATGGAGTAGTTCTGTCTAGCTGACTTTTTTACCATTAGCTTTCCAATGAAGCTGAAGATATTATCCCACTCTTTAAGATCTGAGCATTATTGGTGTATTATTTAAAATAAATAATTTATTCTTTAAATAAAGAATTATTAAAAATTCTCCATCTCTCTAGATGATTAGTATTTCAGTTGACTGTTATGGAGCTCATCATTGAAGGAGCTGCTTTTGCACATCTTTCTAAAGTGATAATTTCAAAAGATAATTAGAATTATGAAAGTAGGCAAGTGCCTTCTCAATGAAACTTGCTGAAGACAGAAAAGAGAAAAGCAGTGAATGTATACAGCAAAAAGAAAAGTCCTTGGTAGAGAAAAAAAAAAAAAAGCAACAGGTGCAACATTAGATGAGGAAAAATAGGAAAAAGTCAGAAAATGAAGCACTAAGTGTCTAAAGAATAAGTAGCACTAAATATAATAGAACTGTATTGTATATTTTCAGTTCTTGGGGACAAGAGAAGAAGGTAAGTTGAAACCTAAACTGACCAAACAAGAGAACAAATAATAAACAAATCCCATCTTCAGAGCTAGCCTAAAGAAAGAAAACCCACAAAACCCTCAGATGAAGTGTTGTTTTTTTTCTTTAGGATCCAAAATTAAAAGTACTAAAGACTTGTAGTTCAGTTACTTCAGAAGAAGGCAAACAAATCTGATAATGTGAATGAAGGCTAATTATTTCAATTGTTGAAGACAAAGCTCAGAGGGTAAAAAAAAATTACTCTTTTTGTACTATATTTTATTTGTTGTCAATGAAATCTTTGTCTTAATAATGCAAAATATTGGGTAAAACTTCTAATGGATAAATATTTGATAATATGTGTTCATTTTATTTTATTTCAAATTAGAAAATTTCTTGAATATTTAGTATAGCAATTATAAAGTAGGGAAGTAGGAAAAAGGTAGGAAAAAAGACAGTCATATTATTTATAGTGATGACAGAAACCTACATGAATATTTCTGTACAATTCCAGAAATCCACCCAGAATCCAATCATCACTCAAAGTAATTATATATAATTACTTTAACATTGTATATTGTGAACTCTCCACAAACTCCCATAACTGTCAATACTGATAAATAGCCAATGGTACTTTAGTTCTGTATTTTTCTTGTCATAATTGAAAGAAAAAGTAAATGCCAAGTTCTGAAAAGCTACAGATTCCTGATAAAATAGGAAGTCCTTGAGTATATTCCTCAACATCAAAGACAAAAATAACCTGCTTATAAATGACTTCTCTCAGTCAATAACTATTGAATGTTTCAGCATCCTCTAGGACTCAGTCCTTCCATTAAGTTTGCTACATGTACTGCTATTTATTCTTTTGTTTCTTGATACAAGAATTCTTACTGTTATTTGTAGAACAGAAGAAAAGCCCCAAAACTCAACTGATAGTCATCTTATGCTTTATTCAGATCTGTTGTACACTGGGTTTCAAAGGAAAAGTTTTCTTATTTCAAAGGCTTTTTTTCCTTCTTCTTCAAAGATGAGAACTTATTATTTTTATATGCAACAATACTCAGCTTGATTTTCTATTGAGGTCTAATGTTACTTAATGTGCTAAATAATAGACCTGCTTTGCACTGCTGTATCATGCTAAAAATTACCCTGGCATTATAATGCCTCAGAGTTACCATAAATAAAGGCTAAATGTCCAAGCTATACATGAGCAGAAAATAAAAAATGTTACTTAATGTAGGTAAGTGTTGCTTTAGAAGAATATTTATTTCCCCATACATACAGAGAAATCCCTCTGGGTCTAAAGAGGATGGGTGAGGCAAAATAGATTACACTTCTCCACTGAGCTATTTGCTACCTCTACTGTAGCTTGTGAGCAATAATCTGTGTTTATTCCTCCAATGGAACAAGAAGTACAGAGACACTGACAGCTGGAAACAGAAGCAAGACATAAATCCTGCAGTTGTTACCTTGCAATGTTTCTGTGCACTGATAGGAACCAACAGCCTGGTCAAGAAGCTGTAATCTCATTGCTAATGAAAAATAAAATAATATTTTAATCTCTCTTTACAGCAGAAACCTTTATATGGGATTCAACCAAACACATTCACAGTAGTAGGCACATATTTTCCACCTAGCCCTACTCCTAGTCCCATCCCCATCCCCAATCCAATTATTTGTAATCACTGCCTGCAAGTCTTAAATAATTCTTAAAGCAAGGACAAGCATTCAGGACCTCCATATTCTGAATGACACCACAAAATCATTACCACAGATATGTTCCTCTATTCTTTTGCCACCAATTTAGCACAGGAATCAGACCAGAAAGACTAATTGCCTGTTGTATAGTTTTGAGGCAGCATGGATAGAGGTATTTACTTGCTGCTCTGCCCTATAAAACTGCCCCTGAGACCATAAAGGATTTAGCATTTCCTAATTAATAAACTTGAACATCTTCCTAATCGTCTAATGAGATCTGATTTCCTTTCTGAAAGGCCTGCTACTACTCCTTACATACCCTGTGGACAGGGCAGTGAATGCCAACTTCTCACTGGACCATAACCATAAAAGGTTAAGACACTGTACACCTGATGCCAGTGAGAACTTATTATTTACTTTTCCAAGATGATATCTTACCTCTGAATTCTTCAAAGTCTCAGGCACAGAATGAGTTAAATAGATTTTAAGTATACATATTCAGACTTGAAAAGGATTTATTTTTTGGTATATATATCATACCATGCCATGTATGGTATAACCATATTTATCATATTATATAAAACCCTTTATTTATCATATATGATAAAACCCTTCACTCTGAAAGATGTTTTTAATCTGAAATAATGTTGTAAAACAAGTGCTTTTTGTGCTACATGAAGGAAAATTCATTTATTTTCAAGTAGGAAAAGGGATGTTGGAGAACTGTGTAACCTGGTGATTGGTAATGAGACTTGGCTCATTTTTGGTCTGAATTACATAATCAGCACAAAGTGAAAACAGGCAGTGCATTCACAACTGTAGGTCAATCCACTGAGGTTGTGACATGTTGAAGGGAAACAGGACATAAGCTTGAAATTCTCCATACCCCATAGGCAATGTTCACCTGCTATTACCTTAGTCCTCAAGTGACTATACCAAAGTACGAGAACCTAGTAACCCACATAAAAATGTAATCCTTTTTTGTCTCTTTACAAAATTAGTAATCAAGGTTCTGCAAAAAAACCAGGATAGATGAGAACATGCCCATCTGCTCAGGGGCTTGGAAGGCTTACAAAAAGTACTAGGTGCTTCCACAATAACAAGAATCCTTGGCTGAGACACATGTTCTACTACTGACTCAGAAGTATGGCTGACTTCCAGAAAATAATCTGTTTAACCTTACAAGCCTGTGCATATGTGTTTGGATCTGAGCAGCCATAGCACCTGCTCACACAGCTACTTAGGAATAATTTTCTTCATTCTTGGTATATGTACAGCATTTTTACTATAGACTACTGTAACGATATATCTGAGAAATTTAAATCACATGAACATAAACACTTCTTTCTGTCCTCATCCCCACAAATCAGTTCATAGTTAGTAATTACTAAAAATAATAGCCCTTCATCTCTGAATACAGTAATTGCTGTATTCTGTTTCCTTCTAGGAATTTCTGAACATTGCATAGTTTAAATTGCTCACCATTTCTTGAACCAGTCACTTCTAGTCAAGGTTTTACTGAAAATGCTATATTAGAAGTAGAAAATATTCTAAAAATAACAAGTGTCTTTTGAGTGAATGTTCCCATATATAACAACAACATCGTGTGTAAATTAACAGTTACTTACGTACATTTAAGTTTATACTTATGTATATGTATATATTTAGATATGCATACATATATGATGATATATATTACTGTATGTAAATATCACAACTGTAGTGAAAGGACAAGGGGCAATGGGTTCAAATTAGAGAAGAGTAGATTTAGACTGGATCTCAGGAAGAAGTTGTTTCCCTTGAGGGTGGTGGCTCAGTGGCACAGGCTCCCCAGG
>JANHGL010007748.1:0-15787 GCA_024611195.1 Ceyx melanurus | reverse complement strand
AAGTTCTAAATATTTTAACTGAAGTATCATATTTAGCTAAAAAAAAAAACAACCCTCTTTCTATTTCCACCTCCCTTTATATCAAGGATGTAACAAAGTGCAATATGTCAATTTCTCTAAGGAAAATTAAAAAAAAATTAAAAATTACAGCCATTTTTGCCTTCAGTTCCTCCATACATTATACAAGGGAATAACACAGAAAAATCAGCAGGTGGTGCTGTACCATTAATGGATTTTTTCAGTCTCCTCATAGATCAGAATGAAGGGAAAAAGATTCACATTCCAAACTTTTTTCCCTTGACTTCTGGTGCATACAGGAAAACCAAACCAAACCACACAAAAACCCCCACCCACAACAAATCAAAAAACAACAATCAAACAAAACCCAAAACCAGATAAAATTCAAAATTCTACTTTCACCTATTTCTACCAGCAGGGGTAGCAGAGGAAGAAGACTGGAAATTCCTCTCTAGAAATCTCTAGGGACATAAAGAATTAATTGCTCCCCAAAACCTTGCAATTAATAACTGGGGAGGAAGGCTTTGTCCTAGGATTATTGCTAAGATATACAGACATTTCATAATGCTGTAAGAAATTTGAACTCCCAGATTATCTGTTGTATAGAAATTTCTCATCTTCATAAAGTTGAAGCTGTAACAAGTGAATCATTAAACTAAGATAAAAATATTCACTTTAACAATGTGTCATCTCCCACTATAAATTGTGAATGAAAATTGTGGTTTTTTTTCTTTCTCATGTTATGACCCATATGAAGGCTTTAATACACTGGGAAATGTGCAAATAAAGCACCCAGAAGTGATAAATCTAGATAGATGTTAATCTCCAATCCTTCAGCTGAAAGATGTCTTTGTAAAAGACATGCCATCAATGTTAATGAAAAAAAAGCAGTACATCACATGCAAATTCTATAGGAAAGTACTTGAAAAAAGAATTATTTGCTATGCCCCCCTTTCTTTTAGCACTGCATGTCCCAAAGGTAGCAATGGCAGGAAAGGGTTGACTATTACACTTTCTCACTCACACCAATGCAATTTGAAATGAAACACTAGATTGCAACTGTAAATAATCATGTGCATCTTCTGCAAGGTAGAAAAGTTAAGTTTTACACAACAGAGGGTGACTTGGCAGACTGAAAAACTTATCTTTTTACTCATAAAACTCTGGGCTGTTCAGATAAGTTGACACTCATCACATGCTCTTCACCAATACAGAAAGAAAAAAAATAATTCTCATCTTTCAGGTCACAATGATAAGGAAAAATCAAACTCAAAACTCATCAGTAAATGTGCCTACCTTATTCATTTCCATTTCTTGAGATGCAAGCTGTTTATGTGATTCTTCTAACTGATTAACTACAGAGTTCTTTTCCCTTGTAATTCTCTCTACCTGAGCCTCCAGCACAGCCACATTCTCAGACATGCCTGTCACCTGCAAAGAGCCCAAGAACACAGTAATGAAACAGTCTGACCAGCCACAGATTTAAATCTTGTGGGACATCCTCCTTAGAAACAACTGTATGTAACCAAAATATAAAGCTTTTAAAATATAATCTAAAAATAAGTGTATACAATAAAATTTAAATTAAAAATATGAGTTTCACTAAATGATTTTAATGATAGGTTTGTCATTTTGTATAATAAACCAAAATAATTCGATAATTTGAAACTTTTCATCAACTGGATTAATTTCCAGGACCATTGTATGGACATCAGAAGTACTTGTTTGCATTAGTTTTGCAGCTGTCAGAGTACTATTTAACACCTTCTTACCCATCCTCATGTAGATTGATTTAAGCCAAACCATGTTCCCCCAGCTAAAGAAAAATGTCATTACAACCACAGATCTGAAATTCATTTTTAAGTTCAGAAAACATTTCAGCACTACAGATTAAAGCATGATGTTCTACAGAAATATATAGAAATAGTGTGTGAAAAATGCTAATTTAATTTAGGTCAAATTTTGATGAACGGTAAAAAAAATGTAACAATAAATCAGAGACAGTGACCCTTCAGATATTTAGCCTTGAAGCTTACTATTATAAGTGGAAATAATGGTGTCTGACAGTTCTAGGTTAACTTAGAGGAATTCAAAGCCAAACCTGGAGGATTATCTCAACATGAGGAAGAACTTCTTTAGTGTGAGAGTGACATTAGCTCTGGAACAGGCTGCCCAGAGAGGTTCTGGAGTCTCTTATCCTAAAGACTTTCAAAACCCATCTGGATACGTTCCTGTGCAGCATGCCCTGGGTGATCCTGCTCTCTGATCTCTGGAGCTCCCTTCCAACCCCTAACATTCTCAAGCAAAGAATTGCTTCATATCATCCCATTGTCTGCAGTGCAATGTTAAGTTTTATATTTTGGTTTCCCTAGCAACAGATTTCTGATGATCACTTAAAACAGTTCACTTAATTATCACTTAGCACCTAGCACTGTTCTTAATTCCTGTTTTAGTATCTGGAACTGAAGGGAAAGACTCTGAATTCCTGCAGCAGCCAAAGAAGATTATTCCAACACAACTGTATCACCTCAATACCCTATTTGTGTTAGCAGCTAAGATGATGCTAACTAAAAGTGCATAACATCAACAACTTAGCATGTATCTAGTGACATAGTATAAAGCCCAGTTATTCAAACTGAGAGGATCACTTATTTACCATCCAATTTAGAATCATAATGGTTGGAAAGGACCACTTGGATCACCAAGTCTGCCAAGGAAGTGATATATTGAGCTCTAAAATTCAGAAAGTTCAACAAAATGTGATTCTGTGAAAATGAAAGACAAGCAAACAGGAAGTTTAAAGAAGACAATACACTATCAGAAAAAAAAAACAACCAAAAACTCATACCATTGCTTTCAAGTTCTCCTTTTCCTTCTTCATTTCTTCCCTCAGTGCTTCCTTTTCATCAGCCCTCTTACTCAGCTGTGCAGCTAATTCCCTCTCCAGTCGACTCTTCTGCCTCTCCACCTCACTTTTCAGCTGCTCACACTGCACTAGTGCCTAGAAAATAACCCAAGTTAGCATCTAGAATAGGACACCCCATGTATGTTTGTATGGATATCCATGCTCTCCTGTCATTTAGAAAGCTAATTGCTATTAGTAGGCACAGCAAAGGTGGCAGCATTTTTCAAAGCTTATTTTCTAAGTAGCTATTTTTCTAGAACCAAGATGCATTGGAATTCCTGAATGTACATCATTAGAATCAGCTTCTAATATCTGACTCCTTGGAAACACTGTGGTTACTGACTAACTGCAGAGCTGAAGGAAAAATAAGCAAATAATGCTTATTTAGCATTATTATATTGCTTTTATTTATTTAGTATGCACTTCCACTTGTCCTCCCCAGGAAGGGAATTCCTGAGTACAGAAGTCTAAGAAGAAACCTGGAAGAAGTAAAGATGTAAAGAAATAGGTTGGGTTTTTTTTTTAGCTTTAGGTTTGTCAATTGAAGATGATTAATTCAGCTTTTAAAAAGCCCACACGGGATAATAGATGTGTTTTCTATCAAAATAGAACAAGCATAAGTTCATAAGCAAGAAGCACAACAGACACCATATTCTAAAAACACTAGGAAAAAGCTCTTTTATCAATTGATGCTGACATATTCCTGCCAAAGGGATAGGAGTTATATCAGTTTAAATCAGAAATACAGTGCTCTGTTAAAGGTAAATCAAAGTGTTCAAAGCACCCTTAAAGAAGCTTGCTAGCCCATGAGCAAACTACATTCCATTTAATCATTTCCCTGGTAATTTAGCAGATCCCATTTCAAGGAAGCTAAAGGAACCTCCTTTAAGGAAACCTACATTACTACACTTTATTTTCAAATTAGTTTGGTTTTTTTTCAAGTGCTTATTTTTATTTATTATTTCTTATTTTAAGAATAAGAAGAAGAGCAGAATATGACTGGGAAAATAAAGGATGGTTGGTATTCATCAAGAGAAAAACCAGTCCATGTAAAAATACTAAACTAATGCAGCCTAAGTACAAGACTTCAGTTCCTTCATATGACAAGAGTTTTGAACAAGGGAAAAAAAACAGACTATTCAGTCCTGTATAAAAATAAATAGCACTACACATTTCCTTGCTGCAGTGAAGAGGGTGGCCAGTGCTGACACTACAGAGCTGCTTGCTTTATGTGGCAGAAATAGGACAGAAATGAAGATCCATGTTATTTTACTCATTATGTTTTACTATGTTTTATTCTTAGGCTGTATTTCTAACATGACCTATACTGAATAAACATTTACAGGGATTATCTTTTTAAATATTGAAATAAAGATTTCCACCACCCTAAACAGAAGCAATTAAAGAATTTAACACCTTGAAGACAGGATGTGACAGGTGAACAGTCAGGTCAAAAGGATTCCTTCTCTCTTTGTTCCATAAAAACCAAGGAGTTCTAATACTCCAAATTTAAATTTAACAATTATACAGGATTTAAAAAATCTTTTCCCAACTATTTATAGTCAAAAAACCCTACAGACACATACATGCAAACAGCACTGATGACTAATACCAATTTGATCAATAAAACAATTGCATCAATTGTGTCCACCATTAAAAACAACAGAATTTAATTTAAAAAATAGTCTCTCAATTCCATAGTAATTCACTAGTAATACAGTAGATGTCACTAAATATCAAGTAACTCATTTAGGTCAATATTGGTTGATTGTATATAGTAACTAGGGGTAACAAGCATTGGATCAAGACTGGTTTTATCATTATTATTTACATAGCCACAAAGGCCTCCTGTAGGAAGCAGCAGAAATGACTTCTCATCTTCAAAGATTTCTGTTAGCTAAGCAGTTCTTGCAGTCCCCTCATCTGAGGCAGAAGAGCTGTTTGCAAGCTTTTCAAGTATTCTTTCCACAGCAGCTCAGAAATGGGATAGGAGAATTATCCTCCCACAGGGCATGAATGCCTTTGACAATCCTAACAGCCAATTTTGATCACCTAGCTGTGAAACTACATCAGAATTTAAATGATGGTCTAAGAATGCAACACAGCCTGCAGCCTTCATGAGAATTTAGTAACAGAGCTCATGTTCCTGCTCAGAAACTCACACAGGGCAAGCCTTCCAAATCTGCTGCATGATATCAACAAGTGATAAAGGTCTTATGCATGTATTCCCTCATTAGCATGAAAACTAATTAACAACTGCAGTAGATATTTGCCAGTTCTGTCTCTTGATGATCTTACCTTTGTTTTTTCTAAGTTGGCCTCTTCTGCCATTTGCACAGCTTGTGTAACCTGCACACAAGCATTGGATTCTCTTTGCTGCAGCTCCTTCATGTTTCGTCTCAGGGCAACGAGGGCATCAATCAATTCATCTCTTTCCCTGCAGAGACAGAAAAAACAGAGATTTCCTCTAGGTCTTCTCATGAGAAACCAAAAAAACAACAGCTATAGAAAATATAACATGTTAACAGTTAAAGGACCTAAGGGTGGTTAAGTGAACCAGGACAAACACCAGTAGGAGTGAAGAGGGACAGAGAGCATGCTGGTTGTTTGGCAAGTATTAATAATATAATTTTTAATATTATTTTCACACCAGTAGGAGTGAAGAGGGGCAGAGAGCATACTGGTTGTTTGGCAAGTATTAATAATATAATTAGCTTGATGACCAGTCATTTAGTTAATAAGGATGCACCATTAGGCAAACTGCTTGTCCTGACAGCAGGGCTCAAGTTATACATATATTATACAACCTTCTTTTGGCAGAACAAAATAAGGATCTATGCTAAAAAAAACCAACCAAACAAAAAAAACCCCAACCAATCAAAAAACCAACCATCCAATCAACAAAAACACACACAAAACACAAACAAAAACCAGACAAAACAAAGAAACCCAAACAAGCAAAGAGACAAAAAACACACAAGCCAAAACAACAAGAAGGCATGTTTCTAAAAAAATGCAGATTGAAAAAATATGAAATTACACTGTCAGAAAGTGTGAAATAGGGAGAAAATAAATAAAAGGAAGGGTTGGGTTAACATGTAATTTTTTTTTTTTCATATTGTGTAGTACGGTAACAGTTGTATTTGCCAGAGAACTATCATATTTTGATTTTGGTTCAACAAGATTTGGACAAAATATCTTTGAAAATCCCTGCTGAAATACAGCTGCTTTTGCTGAGTTGCATCACAGGAAGATGTAGTTTTCAGTTTTGTTAAATCCCACTAAAAGAATGGTTTAAGAAGATAAATATATCAGCTCAAATGTTTTGTTTTCCAAATGCACTATAATAATAATAATAATTTCAATAATTTTTTTCCAAAGAAACATTTTTCCCCCCAAGCTTCAACTGGGGTGTCCACTGTTCTCCAAGTACACATCTCTCAATGAATGCAAATAAAGACATTAAGACTTATATGGTTTAATGTAAGTAAGCAACTGTATTTTCATTGGGGAAGTAAATATTCCCTCAAACCTACTTTGTTACCCTTTCAATTCTCAGCATGTGAACACTGGAATGGGTCTGTGCCAGAACTGCCTCATACTGTGCACACTTCAGGCACAGGCCACCAACCCTGGTGGAATTCATGGTTAAAAGGAGTGACTTCTGCTGTTTTACCCTTTCTTCCAAACCTCTGCATGTGTTCTGAGATTCTGAAAGATCTTGTCTAGAAAAAAGAAATTAAAAGTATTATTTGTGCAATCAAACATTTCTATGAGTTATATTTCTAGGGAATACATGATTACAGGTGTCACCTAGTCACTGGAACATTTCAGGCTAAGGAAGACTAACAGAAATAATAGTTGAACTTCCCAACCAAAATTATTAAGACAAACCAAAATTACATTATTTTTTCCTTTCTTCTTTAGTATCATAAAATAGCAAAGTTAGACAGAACATTATTTTTTGTAGGCTTATATATTGTCTGAACAAAGTAAAAGATTCATTAGCAAGAAACACCACTAGCTGTGTAAATATTTCAATACCCTAACTTTTTTCAGTTGTTCTTACTAACAGCATCAACTTTACAATATAAAATTAAGTGTAGAGGGGAAATGTGAAGTTACAATGTCAAATAAAAGCCCCTTTTGCTCCCAAGAAAAAATCCAGATGCATTCAGCACATTTGTTCTGATCCAGCAACACTACCAAACTTGAGGTCAACCACATCTGAAAAACAGGATTTGTTGTTTTTTTTTCCTTGATTCTGAAATTTTTCCCAGGTGCTCTAAAGAATTTTCTCCAGAACTTCCAAGCATCTGTCAGGGCAGGGAGAGCACAAGCAGCAGGAATGCTGACATCAGGCAAATGCACACACAGATCAATGTGACAAACTGCAGGAGGAATCCAAAGCTCTGGGTTTGTTCTGCAGGCCATCTGGGCAGCACACACACACTCAGTCTGACACGTTGCATTTCCTGGGCACATGAAATCCACACTGCATGCATGCTTATTTCCATCTGGGAAATCTCTCCACTTTCTCATTTTAGTGGTTGCTCTATTAAATAGAATCCACTGAAGTTAAAAACAAGGCTAGTCCCACTGAAAGTGATGTAGTTTCTCACTTTAATTAACATTTAGCAAATGCTCAACTGCTTTGCAGAACTTAGTTTGAAAAAAAATTGTGCCCTTTAAGAGAAATCAAGAGATTTAATAATGTACTTGAGAAAAAAAATCAGAATGTTTTAGCCTCCAGTATTTATTTCTGGGTATACAGAACACTTTAAGCCACATCAGGGAAAAGAAAATAAATAAAAAAAGGATTATATTGCTGAAATTTAAGATACTCCTTTATATTCACTAGCATTCACTAGCACAATGGGCTTTCCACATTAAGATTTAAGCACTGCAGGGGGCATATTTAAACTTGTCTCCCTGACAGTAACTGTTTTTCCACACACAAAAGTCAAAAGTCCAGAATTTTCAACTGAAAGAAACCACAGTTAATTTAGAGTAAAACATAATTAAACAGATTCAGCAGCACTATCATGAATACAGGTGGAAGAGGGATGTTTACTCCTGAAAACCAAACCCTAAAGCAGTTGCCTCTACCTCTGTTTTTTTTTTACCTGATATTAACTTTAATATTTTGAAGAGTACATGGGGACTTACTTAAAATATTGTTGTGTTTAAAGATACTCAGGTTACACGAGTAGAAATGTAGTAATTAATTATTTATTTTTTTTTTTTTTTTATTTGATCTACTTTAACAGATCTGGTGTTTCTATAGAGAAAAAGGATAAACAGGATAAACACCTTTTCTATTGTTGCAATTTCTATGAATACAATAATTAAATTGAATTTATAAAATGTATATATTGCTAATATTGTTATATACTAATAGTACATTTAGGTTTCTACATCTATAGTTGAAAAAACTTCATGTAAAACCAGCTTTCTGGGACACTACCAGGAAACACAACACTCAGACATTCTCCTACTGAAATTCAGTGTGGTTCATGTTAAGAAGTGATCATTTATTCATAATTTTAAGGAAAAAAAGTTCACTTTACCTTAGAGATTGTATTTCAGCATTAAGGATATTGACTTTTTCTTCGTAAAGTTGTTTTTGTTTCTCCTTTAGAAAACATGGAAGAAAAGAAGTGGATTTTTCTTTCTTCATAACTCTGTCTTTACAAATAAATCTAGACATTAGGCATCTATTCTTTTCTCTTAAAAACATGTTGAAAGACTAGTGTCAGAGAAATCTATTTCACATTTATCTACAAAAGAACATTTATTTCTATACAACTTGTCAGATCCTCACACACTAGATTCCTTCAGCTCCAACTGCAGCCCTCTACAATGATTTACACAAATTTATCACCTTGTGGGAGAGGAAGAGCAAACTCTAGTCAAGTCAGCAGAAATAAAAGAGAATTCTGAAGAATTTCAAGAAAACTAATTATTTATTTATAATACAGTGAGTTACTCTCATTATCTGGTAAAGAACAGGTATCTGTATCAACCACATTGATGATAAATACAGAGGTGATAACAAAAAACCAGATAAAACAAGAAATATATCTCACTATAGTGCTTAGAAAAAAGTCACAATCAATATGATTCTCCTGCTTTAAATATTGTAGATGAAGTGCAATCACTGTATAACCTTTCAAATAACTGCAGGCATTAGGGGTCACTGAAAGGGTTTTGCAGCTCTAGATGATGCACAAAACCACAAAAAATATATTTTACTGTGGAAAAAAAAAAATAAAAATGTGCCATTCAGCTTAGGGAAAACAGACTGCACAAAGCTACTTCTCTAACTTTCTAAGCCTGTGCTACTCCAGGAGCAGGAAGACTCATTGCAAGAGCTTGCCTGGAGGGCTACTAAATCCCACCAGCTAGTTCCCATTTGCCTGAGTGTTGTAACAGTCTCCAAAGTGGAGCCATCACTGACAGGACACTGTTAAAACAACTTATCCTGGGGAAGTCAACATCTGCAGACACAGGCTACTGTCTGGTCTAACTGATAATAATACTTACTAGGGGATAATGAGAAGACAAGGTTTAAAAGAATTAAATTTGACATAATTTTAAGGTTCAGTCAACCCAAACTCCTGCTGTATGTCTCATTACAAAATGAACAGAAATGCAGCAGCAAAAACAAAGCACTAAAAGGTTTTGCTAAGGTATGATTCTGTAAAGAAAGTGAATACCCACCAGTTTTACATGCCATTTTTCATTTTTTCCAGTAACAAAAGCCTGATCTTTGTTATGTGCTGGTGAGAAGGTGACAGGCTGATGAATGCTACTGTTGTTGTCATTCACGGGCCAGGAGCTCTGAGTATTTGCCTAAAATAAAAATATTAATGCTTCAGATGGAATTATATAGGCTGTCTTTTTAAACAAGTGGTAATAATATCAGTTTGAATCTTACATTACATTAGAAGAACCAATAAATAAATTCATTACACTGACAACCTATGATACTGATGTTATCCACAGAAATCTCACAAACTCTCATTAAATTTTGACTAAAATTCAGTTTGTGGATAATGACTGACATAGATGCTTTAAAAAAAGTAATTTTGCTCCTGAACACCAATTAGAAGAAAAAACCCAACCAACCATACCGAGGCATCCAGAAGAGTTTGTTCTCTGAACATATGTTCTGAAGTTAAGATTTTCAGTTTCTCATGGAGCTCCTCATTCTCCAACACAACCACCTGCACTTGATCCTTCATTCCAGACAATTCCTCCTAAAGGACACAGCAGCTACATGTAAAAGCCTCCTTGAGATGACTATTGACACTTAAATACATCTTGACACCAAAAGTTTGGCTTGAACAATCTCATTTTCTTTAAAAGGGTTAAAGTAGTTGAGAATATTCAGAAGACAGAATTTGCATTTTTGCATCTTGAATATCCATGACTGCTTAAAAAAATAAATAAATTGCTTATTTGTATTCATAATAGGACAGAAAAATGTCTTTGAAGACCTTTAACCACTGCACAGGCAGTGAGATGCATGGTCAGGGTCAGTACTAACTGCATTTGTTCATGACAACAATCAACCTCAAGACTAAGCACAAGTTATAAAATCAGAAAAATCATTATTAAATCAGAGCTTTATTAGATTAAATATGTTATGTAATACCTTGCAAAACTTCACTTCAGCTTCTAAATGGTTAATGTACTGTGTCTGATCACTGATGATAGGAATGAGATCAGAAAGGGCTGTTAAGTCTCCAGTTGGAGCTTCTGGGGATTTCTGAAGGAAGCAGAAAATAGCATGGGTTATTTGCCAGTTTTCCATTTATTGCATTAAAATGTGGCTTGCACACAAAATACTATGTACATGATAAAAAGTCACCAAGTACTAGATCACAAGGAAGATAAAAACCAGTAATAACTTCAATTTTTCATTAGAAAAAATAAAGATATCACTTTGGTTCAAGTGTGGATCTGCTTGATTAGGCACATCTATGAAATGGGATTATATCCTATCACCAAACCATTTTGTAAGTGAAATTCATACTGCTGTTTAAGTGCATGTTGTAGACAATTTAAGAGGGGATTTTGTTCTCTGTGAAATGAATATAAAGAACCTTTGCATTTTAATGAGTTGTGGACAAGCATCAAAGGCAACTCCTCTGAATGTTCATTAAAAATTGCTACAGAAACACAATTAGGTCTTCAATTTTAATACCATGGAAAAGGGCATAACAGATACTGTGTTTATCAAATAACTAGATTATTGGTATTTTAAAAGGCAATTCTAAACTTCCTTTCTGAAGACCCCATAAATAGGTAAACTTTTGGATACCTTCATTGGAAACTTAGAGGAAAAAATGGGACAATGTCAACACAGTAAGTTCCAATCTTTTCTGTTTATTCTCCCATGCTTTAGTTCACTCCTTAAAAGCACCTTCACATCTTTAAAAAAAATAAAATAAAACATCCTCTTCTTGGAATCTTTTCCACTCTACTAATTATGCTACTCTCTATTTCCCAATATATGTAGAAAACTTTGACAGAGATGGATTAAAAGATGTTTACTCCCCCCACAAAGGCTAAATACAAGTTTATACTGATTCACACTGTGTCAAGAACAACCAACACCCCACCTTTTCCTGGAGCTACCAAAACAGTCATTCTATCCTGCACCATTATGAGGCTAAAGTACCTGGAAGGACAGACTAAACTCATAGATTTTAGAGCACCCAAAAAAGGAGAACTTTTAGTCAAAGTCCTCAATGTCAGATTAGTCAGAGCCAGGCATGTTACACAGGCTCAAGGTAACAGAGCAGGAACAGAGGCTTTAGACTGTTCTGCAGCTACTTCAACTCTGACAGCAAATAAACCAAAAGCAGCCAGTGAAGGCCTTCAAAAGACAAAATGGGAATAAGTACTTTGAATTATTTTCCTATAGAGATACTTTTATCTACCAGTTTCTCTGTTAACTGAGCTGCCCATAGCACACACTTTGGTGTACACATGAGGTTGTAAACTACCTGTGACAGAGAATAAGGACAGGAACAAGAAGAAACATACAGAGAATGAAATCTTCCTCCTTGCTGGGGAGACTTCACTTTCCATTCCTTCTTGATCTTGCAACAAAATTTTAAGTTGATTAACTAGGAAGAGACAAAGAAAACCATTAGAACCATAAAAACAGTTACTTTGTTCATTGCAACTAGTGCAATTTTCAACAGTTTTTAAACTATTTGCTTTCAGAGGAATTTTACCTGCCTGACTGTGCTGCAGTAGTGCAATTTTCAACAGTTTTAAAACTGTTTTCAGAGCAATTTTACCTGCCTGACTGTGCTGCAGTTCCTGAGAGGCTGCATTCCCTCTGTCCACATCACCACTGGCCTCCTTGTCCTCAGAGGACTGCTCAGATCTGGCTTCACCTTCAACCATCGCAAGCTGTCTTTCCTCCAAGGCACGTTGCAGCTGATGGATGCTTTCACTAGCACGCTCTGAACCAAAGGAAAAAAAACACAAAAAACCCAAATAAATTCAGATAATTAGTCAAAATAAGCAACATAAAAGTACTTATTGGTTAATATTTTAAATTTGAAATAAAAATAGGAGGACTAAAAGAATTCAGCATCTGTCTAGCTTGACTCCTTGGTCTACACCCAAGTGCTGGAAGCAACTGCCAAATGCAAACAGGCAAAATAACTACTGTATGGCACAATGTGCACTACATGTGACAAAAGAATGTATAGCAAAACTAGAAAAAACTATGAATAAATGAAGTAGAAACTCAGCAAACCAACCGAGCATAAAGCAGTGATTAAACAAAGACAGATGAACAAGTGTGAAAGATACATAATAGTACTCATTGTGGAAGGAAATAAACAAAAACCCAAACAAAACTAACCAACCTGTTGCCAAATAAGTATAAATATTTTTATGAACCCTTTCAGGAACTGACTTACTGGAGGGTGATACAGTAATGATCTTCTCTCATTGCAATGTAGTTTTTCTTCTATTCCTTTTTAATTATTTTTTTTTACTCAGATGACTTAAAAAAAATCCAATAATAAATGCTGTGTCACTGATACAGCTGAACATTTCCAATATAATAAGAGGGAAACAAACAAACAAAATAATAAAGGTGCTGCTGGAGACATTTGCAGCCAAGAGATGACAACTGGATTGGGAATAAGAAAACAGGAGCTTGGTTTTAGATGATGATACTTTCAGTTCACTCAGGCAACTAATTTCTTTCTTTCAACTGCCTGTGTAAAAGGGAGATGAATAATTCTCTTCCCATTAAGCAATGTGTAACCAGAAAAGACAGAGTAATAACCTAAATAGTATGGATTTATACAATGTGCAACAAAGCAGTAACTCTACATTCTACTGGAATACCCAACCAAGAAAATCACCCATACAGCAGTCACTTGATTTTTTCAGAATCACAGCTAATTTCTTCATTTAGCCCTAAATTCTCTGGAGAGTTATTCTCCCCTAGGACTCTGTGCATGAACCAAGTATAAATGACCACAGAACAGCAATTTCACTCTTGTGAGACAAAGCTTACAAGGCAACACCTTGAAGAAAAACCAGCAAGCTTTCCAACACATCATTTATTTTTATATCTTTGTAAATGGATATGATGCATCAAGAATTGAAAATATTTTTTTTCTCATAGGCTTACAAAGAATAATCCCAGTTAATTCCAAATGAAAAGGTGAATAACACTTCACATCAGAGAAAAAAAGCTAGATATGTATTTCTGCCTTCACTATCTGTTTCAAGTTCACATCATCTTAAATTGGGAAATAATTTGTACCACATTGTAATGGATTTCACAGTCCTTTTCAGTCTTTTTCTCTGCTTGGTTGTAACTTACCAATAGCTTATAAAATATAAATACAACCCTGACATACACACACAAGAAAAAGCATTAAATTTAAGAACATGGTTCTCAGTCCAGCATGTCAACCATCACTCACTTTTTAGCAATGAAAACATGTTTCTGATCTATTCATCTTCTCTCAGCACTTAATTTTAAAGCCCAGTCACCTCATGACTTGTATCACCTCTTTTGATTTTGGGGTGCTTCAAACCTTTAATGAAGTTTGTGTAAAAGAAAATAAAAAGCACATTTAAAAGAGACATTAAAATAATTTAAAAAGCACAGAAATGCAGTCAGGTTGTCAGCTATCAAGAATAAATCACAGGCAGTACTTGCCACAAGAGACAGGGGGATGACTTGTCTAATGCCTCAGTGATGACAGCTAATCAAACACCACACAGTGAGAAATCCATTATTGTTTATTATTTCAGAGACAGAAGCAGCCAGAGTTCCTAACCCAGGACCAAGATTGTACCTTCCTAGGTCCAAATGCATTCCTAGCCCAAAATTAACCTAATGAGAATACAACTTTGGACTAGATTAAGTTCAGGTAAGCATAATGCTTTAGATGACACTAACAGAGCTCCAATTGAAACATTAAGTAATATTCAAAATGTACATGTTGTATATTCTCCATACTAAATAAAAATACTTCTTTGTCCTGAAAAAAAGCACTGATAACTCTATAGTTATTTTCTGTACTTGCAGTTAACTACAAAAATCTTAAGTATTACTCCCTGAAAATTGACTATAGCTATATTTTTTTTTTCCTAACAAGCATCTTTGTGTGCATATAATTGCTAGGAGTTTTTTTATATGGGAATATCAGTACAACCGATGAAGAATCAACTTTTTTTGTTACACTGGAGACACAGTACAGATCCGTTACACTTCTACTAAAACAAACAAACAAAAAAGGCTACAGTTAGAACACTGAAGCAAAACACAACATGGGAGAGGTATCTGTTGCCAAGCAGTCATCAGTTTGGGTGGGAGAGGGGAAGGCAGAGAAGTTGCTGCAAGAACAATCTGCCAATTGCCCAGAAGAGCTGGGGCTCTTTAGCCTGGAGAAGAGGAGACTGAGGGGGGAGCTCATCAATGTCTGTCAATATATTAAGGGTGAGTGTAGGGAGTTGAGATGATCTTCTAGGTCTCTTCCAACCCCTGACATAGTAGACCTAGAATCAGCTGCCTTGGGTCAGAATGAGTTTAACTGTGTTAAGTCTTACAGATAAACAGCCCAAGATGCAAAATTCTTGCAAAAGGCCCTTTGAAGAAATGAGATTTAAAGAGGTCACTGACAACGCTCAGACAACTTAGTATAAAGGCATGCTTCAAAATTTCACATATCAAAAGCCCAAAATATCATCACAACTCTGCAGATATATATATGACAGTTCCCAAGCACTTCAACAGACTTTCTAGTTGAAAGAGAAATTTGATTGCAACATTTAAAATGCACAAAGAGCCTAAGAGAAAAAACAGAAAGATTGGAGCTCTGCTGCAAAAAGCTACAAAAGCATATTTTCATGACAAGTTTGATCTGAGTCAAGGAATGAACTGTGAAGTCCTCACCAAGTTTACCAAACTCCACATACACACAAGAATATTTGCATAAATAAGTATCAAGCATGCTGAAATGATTGGAATACACAGTTACCTTAGAGACCAAAGATCTTTGGCTTCACCTGCTGTTACTGTCTCAGGCAGCAGAGAGCAAAACATAGTGCAGGGAGCCCAGGCACCCTCACCACAGACGGCTGGGTGCCCTCAGCAGGATGGGTGCTGAGCTCAGCACGTCTGCACACTCCAGAATGTAAAGACATCATCAGGAAGAATGGGTAGGGTTGGAAAGCACCTTAAAGATCTAGTTCCAACCCCTCTAGACCAGGTCCCCCAGCCCCCCCCCCCGCCCCCCACAGCCCCAGCCGGGGATCCAGGCCCCCGGGCCCCCCCCCCCCCCTGCGGGCCCACCAAACACGCAAGCC
>JANHGL010007747.1:0-66007 GCA_024611195.1 Ceyx melanurus | reverse complement strand
TAAATTATCTTCAATATCATAGTGTTTTAAATGTTGTATTGTTTAAATAGTATTCTGTTGTTTAACATTTAGATTTCAGTGTAAAAAATAAAGAAAGGATAATAAAGTATTAGCATGGAAAAAACCCAGACCACTTAGAAATAACCTGTAAAGGCTAAAGAACTTATTGTGTCCACAGTGGTATTGCACGGTAGAAGGGAATCTCAATCAAAACTTGAGCTTCTTCAAGGTGTCTAATTATTGCATTTAATATAGAATTAATCTTATTAAGGATTTAAACAAAAACTAAAAATTCCAGGTAATATTTAGCATATAAACTACTTTTAGTTTGTACTAAAAAAAATATATATATATAATTGTATAATGATGTTTAACTTAGTAACACAGAAGAATTTACATTTGATGAACCTACCTCATACAGCTGTAAGGTAGGTAAACATGGCTTAGCCAGTTCTAGTTTAGAAATCTACAGCATTAGAATGATATTATTGAAGCCCTGGGTAGTCAAATCATTCAATGTTTACATTATTATTTTTAGTTATTATCATTTTATTATCGTTGTTATTTTTTTAGTCTTTGACCTACATTGTACTTTCACTAAAATCATATCCACCTAGTCCAGTCAGAGAGTCATAGAGGGGTGTAGAAGGGACCTCTGGAAATCACTGAGTCCAACCCCAGTGATTTCTCAGTCTCTACTGGAAGCAAATTAAGATATAAATAGGTTTAATAAGCGTTTCAGATCTTGGTACCTGATGCAACACTCTGCTGTCCTTCACAGCAAGTCCATGTAAGGAAGCTTAAGGAATCAAGCTTCCAAAAAGTTGTATTCAGAAGGCAAAGATCAGCAAGATGCTGCATATTCATAATGGTTGGTGAGCTGTTCTCCTGAGAGCTGATGTGTTATCTCAAGTGCTGAGTTAACTACAAATGTGATTATACATCACACCTTTATTTTAGTGACTGTGCTGAGAAGTAGTGGGGGGAGTTGAAATTCCTCTTTACCTCCACCTGCACCATTCTGACAAACTTACACGTGGCAATCTTTCCAGTTTGGACTTAGCACCATCGAAAAATACTTGTGATTTTTTAATATTCTGAAATACCTGAGCTACAGCCAGTGCAAAACCTTTCCTGGCCCTTAGTGAATATCCTGACAACCAGTTACAGAGTCTATTTGATTTTCTTCCAGACCATTGACTATTTTTTGGGACTGCATTTTTGGGCAGTATAGGGTTAGTATTCCTGTTCTGGCTCCTCTATAGCTTCAGTGTTCTCTGTCGCATTTAAATTATATTTGACAAAACCTGTTGTGCAGAAACTGGATTATGGCGATCCGATGATTTTGTAATGAAAATTCCCATGTGATTTTGTGGTGTCATGGAGCCTACAGCCTGCTGGGAGCACATCTAGCATATAACCCTTGGCCATTGGACAGAGGCTAGTCTGTTCTCCTTCTTGCATAGGAATTGCTACAGAATTCTTTTAGGGATTAGTTATAAATCTTCCCAGAATATCACCCCTGAGGAACTTTCAGATCTAAGTGAGATTTGGGATCTCTACTTTTTTGGTGGCAGCAGCCAGGGGACAAGGGCTATGTATAACTGAGTAAGCTGTTTCTTATGCTTGGACATCAAAATTACACAGAATTCTCTTTTTAGGCATCAAAATAAACTTTGTGCATCTTGCCAGAAGTGACATTCCCAAGGCTGTGGAGAATGTGAGGTGAGGAAATACTGAGATCAGTTCAGCTAATTCCTTCTCCTCAGGCCGAGAATTTCCTTCATATTTCCAGTGTAATTACCCGAGGAATTACGTTTGTCTTGATGAAGATATCTTTGAGATTTTTTTTTTCCCATGAGTTCTTTCATTTCAGTCCAGAAGACTGAGAATGACCTTAACCAGTTCAACTCATCCATGTTGTGCTGGAAGGACTAGCTCTAGCTGACTGCTGGATGCACGCTATTAGCAAGAGCTCCATCCTCTAGTACCTTATATCAAATATATATAGCTTCAGCAAGCATTGCACTTGGTTTTGTTAGGTTTCCATTAATAAACCCTAAATGTCTTCTCTTTCCATCACTTTCCCTCCTCTCACTCTCATTTGCCCCTTTTTCTTGCACATTCTTAACATCCCAGCCTTTGGACTGAGACAGCTTTAGATTGATCTGAACCTGAACAGTATCAACAATTTCCGAGCAGAAGAGGGGAAGGTTGCATCAAGAAGCACAGTCCTGAACTGCATAAGGTTTCAATCAGATGGGGAAATGGGCAGAAGACTGAAGCATGAAATATGATGTTATTAAGTGGAAGGAAATGTTTTGGTTTTGTTGTCAGCTCCTAGTGATATTTAGCAGTAGAAGAGACCGAGGTCTAAAAATAAACTGCTGCTGTATTAGGGCTACAGAAAATGTGTAAGAAAGAATGACTTCCATCAAACTTGCTCTAGCTAAATAAATAAATAAATAAATAAATAAATAAGGCCATTAAAGAAGACGGGTGCAGTCATCAGAAAACCTCTGACATTAACTTTTATGAAGCAGTTAAAATTCTTACTGCAGCTTGAAATTTGCATATGAACTATGACCAGACATTCACTCAGAAAACAATGGGAGACAAATTTACAATTTTGGTCATGTTCTGTAGGGCTCAACACAAATTAATCAAACAATATGCGATAAATTTCATAGGCTGTTGAGCTTTAGTTCGGGTGATGTAAATCACAGCTGGGATTGTACTACAGAGAGATAGACTATTGGGTTGGGGAAACAGTAAAGCAGACAGCCAGAGCTTGTTCTGAGTCACTAGGCTTCAGTTTAGTCAAAAACACTGTAGAGAGAAAGAGTTGTGGAAAAAAAGAAACACTTACTGCCTTAAAAAAACTCCCATAGCTGCTTTGAAACTGCCTGTTTAATCCACCTGTAGAGAGACTGTGGAACTTCATTAGTGAGTTCCACTCAGTGGCCAAAGATGCAAAGAGTAAATTCCTGGAATAACAGTCCACAAGTAGAGCTATGATGGTTTCTTTCAAGCTCAACTTGATCAGTCATATGAAAACAAAAATATTTCATTCTCTGGGTTTTGAAACAGTTAGGGATTGTGTTTTCCTGGAAATATTTGTTCTGCATTTTTGCCTTTTTTTCATGGCAATATTTGTTCTGTATTTTTCTAATTATCAGAAGAAGATCAGGCAACTCATCAAGCAAAATAGGCTTATATTTCCACTATATGCAGCCAAGGTTTTGTGATGATTCTCCTGATTGCTGATATTTACATGAGCTTCTGAAATAATGCACTTTCCATGGTAAATTTGGAGTTTCCAGTCAGCTATTGATGCTGTGAATATCAACTGTGTGATTTTCATTGTGACTTTTCTTCTTAACATATTTTCTATACATATCTGCATAAAGTAACCACCTTAATTTCTTCTCTTGGATTTCCCCATTTTTCTTGACACTTTAGACTTGTCTTCTAAAAAATAATCTATCTGGGGAAGACTCTTTCCTGGACAGCTATCTCTTTTTAGATGCCAAAAAGAGAGTAAATATCATTATCATAGGCACCATTTAAAGAGCTTTTGAGCAAAACTATATCCACTTCAGATAAGGAATGGAAGGGACTTGATAATTTTGTGGGGAGTTGTTTTCTGTTCTAAGGTCACCAGACCAGTAAAATTCAATCACTGGGCTAGAAAACTAAGGAAAATATTCCCTCAGGAGTTGTTTGGGGTTTTTTTTGTGTTTCTTTGTGTTTGGTTGGTTGATTGGTTGGTTTTTTTCCCAGTGGTTTTGATCAGGAGTAAAGTACAGTTGGATTCCAGGTTGGAGTGAAATAAAAGACTAGTCAAAGTTTACATTTCACAGGAGTGCTTTTTACCCGTATTGAAGCACATTTCTGCTCTGAGTCCCACGTGTGGGGTACCTCATGTCCCTTATGCTGCACTAAGGTTGGTTGTACAGTACTGAGTGATGTTCTGTGGGACTAAGCTTACAAGAAAAAGAGAGCAACAAATTCCTTTCATTCTAATTAGTGACAGGAGACCTCTGTAGACCAAGCATGAAAGGCTGTTGGTAGGCTTCAGTAACAAAAAGTTCGAAATCACTCAAGCCTTGAAAAGAAATGATGGCTCTCAGTAGATGAAGGTTCTCGTGAAACCCTTTGACCCAGAGGTTAAATTTTGGTCTTTGGTCTTTGGTCTTTGGTTCTGAAGGGAACTTCAGCTGAATGACTGGTGTCCCCATAAGTACAGTAAAAACAAAGCACGGTGTTGGGAAAAGTGACTCAGAATGATCACTAAGTTTTCAAATGAGAACAAGCTCAGTTCTGCTTACACCAGGCCAGTAGTTGCTAAGAAATCAGTTCAAACATTTCAGAAAAAAACCCAAATGAAATAAATTTTAGGGAACAACACTCAAGAAAAATCATAACAATGAAAGGATAGAGGAAGGAGAAGCACAGGAAAAGAAAGTAAAACAAGAGAAGATGTAGCATGTGCTAAAGGATTTCTGCCCAAAGTCCTGTTTCTTTTGTCACCTTGCATTAAATCCGCTGACCACTAGCTTGCTACAAAAGCAGATCAGCAGCTCTGCCTCTTTGCCTATCACTAGAGAACGCTCTCTGATGCTCTCAGAAGCAACTCATTTAGCCTGCCTTCAGCAAATGCCTCATTAATAGTCTTCTTTGTTGGTGGGGGTTGGTTCATTAAGTCCAAGCGTGCATAAAGTTACTGGTGCTGCAGATAATGTGGAAAGCCCTTTTATACTGAAGCTTTACAAACTGCTAAAACATGTATTAATTCAGAAAAATGCTACACGTTTCTGAAATCTTACTTCATCGAGGCAATTGATCAGTCTTTTGTTTGGCTGGTTTGGGTTTTGTTTGTTGTGTTTTGTTTGGTTTTGTTTTGGATTTTTTTCCTTCCAGATCATGCTTATTGGCTTTTCAAATTTTCTGTTTGGAATCAGCTTCCTGCTGGGAAGCAGTGTTTTCTAGCAAATACTTCTCTCTGCTCTTTTTCCACCCATGTTTATTTGCAACAGGAGCCCTTGGGGATGTGAGCTGGGATACCAGGGTGCTGGGAATGGCTGTACAAGTCTCTTCTTGCTTTGTCTCAACTGCATTCAGAATATAAACCAGATGGAAGTATGTATCCATATTTCTAAAATGCTTTATCATTTTCTGCATTGCAAAAATGAATCAGAATGTTTTGTGTGCTTCAGAGGTGTTCCATCTAACACAAAAAAAACCCCACTTCTGAGGACATTAGTGAGGTAAAAAAAAAAAAAAGGTGAGAGAGAAAATTACTCTCCTGAGAGAGTGCTGTGGCTTTCTAAGCTGTAGGAACATCCTGGGGAAGCTCTTACAGTCCCTCCTACAGGCTCTGTCACACTTCACATAAATCACTAGATATTTGATAGTGCATCAGCTGGAATAGAGCAACAATGCAAATAGCCTAACAGCCAGGCTGGAATCATTTATGTGGTCTGGCATAATGACTATTTAAGTATTTTTATACAAGAGAAAATGTATAAGCAGAGACTGTGACAGCTCTGCCTCAGAATAGCTAAATGGCTGGTGATTAAGACATTCATGCAAGCAGTGAAGTATGTGAGTTCACATTCTGGTCCTGCATCAAGCAAAGGCTTTGAACTAACTTTTTTTATTCCATGTGAATTTCTAGTCAACAAACTATCCTATTTCTGGGACTGAAACAGATGCTTTCTTTTTAATTTGTACTGTTCTAGTCTCTATAAAATCGAGGTGTGTGCTTGAATATGCTCACAGCCAGGGTGGCATTTAGCCCAAGTCTGTGTTAGCTGCTCACTGTTGGGGCACTGAATGCAACCTCATGACACCACCTTTTTCTAGGGTTCTTCTTTAACTTTAGCTTTCAGAGTATTTATCTCAATAAAAGTCTTGAACAAATCCCACCTGGATTTCAAAAAGTAAGTTAGTGGTACAGAAAAGTCCTTTTTAGCTGCTGTTCGTATTCAAAACAACCAAAACAAGAACTTTCAGATGTAGTTCCAGGTGTCCAGACAGAGTTAGAGGCATGTTGGTGTGAGGTGAGATAGAAACAGTGTGCTGCCTCATTTTATGTAAAACTTGAATTATCCAATTATTACTATAATACTGTAGTCAATTCATAATATATTATTCAATTATTATTAGAGTCAGTTTTCTGCTACATTTGTAGTCCAAAGAGACAGGACCACCTAGAACTCTCTGTTGGACTGGAACTCACTAAATATGCTATGTGGAGAGCTTTAGCACAAGTTATTTTTCAAACTTCCCATTGCTTTTCTGCTATAACAGTTTCAAAAGTGTCTGAGAAAGGGAATTTACATCTCAGTGCTACTGAATATAAATGCAACTTCAGCTCCTAAATCTCTTAAGCAGTGTTGATAAAAAAAAGCTGCCTTTTTCTTCCATGTTTTTGTGTCTCATTTTAGTAACAAAATAAAAAGAAAATTAATGATGCTTGTAGTTTAGAAGAAAAATATAAACTCCTGCAATAACACCTGAGAATTTGAATGGCAGGACTGGATCTCATTATTTCAGCCACTCTTGCTATGTTCACTTTTTCGATCCTCAAGTTCATTTAATGCAGTTGGAGTATGAGACAAAAAAAGAGTTATGTTCTGATTTTCTAATTTACCAGTTCACCAGTGCAGACTTCATAGACTCACTGCCTCCAAAGTAATGGAGTGGAATTCGATATATATTGTAACTTCTTTTAAAGGAAATATAAATAGCATGAGAACTGTATTTGCTTGTTTCTGATGCTCAGATTTCCAACCCCTGCACACAAGGATAGATGGCACCAATCCACACACGAAACGAAGCTCGTTATGCTTCAGCCAAAACATACAGCCTGGAAAGACTCCTGGATTTTAAACCAGTTCAAGGGCTTTTTAAAAAGGGTATGAATGGACACGAGGCTCTTGACAAATGCCTACAGAGAAGCACACTGCAGGAGTGCACTGCCAGTGAGCTGGTTCAGCAGGCTGATGGAGCTTGTGTGGTACCTGAACAGCCTCCACAGAAGACAATGGCTGCAGCAGCATCTCCTACCCCAAATGAGTTCAGCACCCAGTGTGTTCCTGAAGGAGGCAGAAGGTTTTTGTAAACTCCAGGATACCAGTAAGAGTTTGCAATTAGCTAACACCCTTGCCACAAAGCCTTGTGAGCTCTGGTGTCTGATTGTGGTTTTAGGAACTAAAAGGATTAGCTAACGAGCATGGCAAGACAGGGGAGAGAAGAAACCAAGCAGAAGGGTAGAGAAACCTAGAAGATGTACCATGGTAGCAAGAGAATTGAGGGAAGGGGAACAGTACAACAAAACCTGAAACCACCAGACAGCATCTGGATGTGCAGGGATAGCAAAAATGAAGAAAATATAATTTATTTCAGCATGGGATTTACTATGGAATATGGCACCAAAATGTAAGCACCAAATGTTCATGTATCCATCTATATATATGTGTGTGTGTGTGTATATCTCTATATGGGATTTCTTTCTTGTGAGAGCTATATTGATACCTTTTTTTTTTTTTTACACTTGAACCCTTGAAGCTCTTTTCCAACTGAAATGATTCTGAGAATCTAAGATAACAGAGATATATTCTATCTCCACTTAATTCTGTCTAAGGGGAGCAAAAGGTCATGCTTGGTTGACCTCTGTCTTGTAACTTTTTTTTCCTTCCAGTATTTCTGGAAACTGGATGTGCTTTAATTTCTGAGATGGGGTTGCATTTCTGAGAAATCTAAAGATTTATATGGAAATCCTTCTCTTGCCTAAACTTCTACGTTTCTTCATTATTTCCAAGTGTTCTAATAATGGGAATTTTTTTTTTTTTCTTTTTCCTCTTCCTGCACCGTTACTTTAATAAGAAAATAGTGGAATTAGGTAAAAAAATCTTTAGTTTTCAGGATGGAATGCAAGATGCATATAATGAATATGGAAAACTTTCCCTTCTTTTCCTACAAGTTGGATGGCCATTTTTTGCAGCTGACTACTTCCATGAGAGTCAGAGGGGCATCATCAGAAAAGTCAAATAAGCAGTGCTGCTTTATTTATCTGGTTAGAAACATACTCTGACTTTGGGAAATTATCCCATGCATTCAGTTGCCTACTAATTGCAGTAGGAGGGGCTTCTTTCAGCAAATCAGGAGGATTTAGTACTACATATTGTAATTTTTGCTATAACCTGAGCTCCCGCTCCTCGAGCCTCAAAAATGTTTGTTTTAAAACAAACTGATGGTTGCAGTAGCTGAGGGTTAATATCAGTATTGTGTTACCCTGTAGTTTACTGGTTTGGCCTTCCATCTCCTGGTTTATCTACCCAAAGACCAAATTATTTTCCTATAATAAAATTAAAAGCCACCATTATTTGTTTAATGTAAGTACACTTAAAATTATTATTACTAGTGTGCTTGATAAGGTTAAGTCAGGAGGACTTCAATGCTACCTTCACAAATTACATCTCTGATTTAACGAGAATAAATGAATGGTTGCTTCTCTCTAATTAAAGCAAAAATGTATCTATAGTAGTTGGTAATTTTCTGTCACTTAACACAGTATTACAGCAGCATTTATTACATCCATTATATTATAATTGCAATTACCTTACATTTACACAGGGTCCAATCCTCTGAAACCTAAGCTGCCTGAACACAAGGACTGTATTTGTTTGAAACAGGAGAAAGCTGTGTACCAAACTGAAGGGAAGGTCAGGAACCTGTTAAGACATTTCCCTGGCAGACCCCCTTAGCCTCTGTGTACAGATTTCAGGTGATACTGTCAGCAACATCCTCACTGACCACACTCAAGGGCCCTGTTTGCAAGGGTGCAGTGGTAGATGCTTTCCAAAAAGTGAAGCTTCCCTGTGGCTATTCTGTGCATTTTGGGCTGTCAGTGCATCAGAAAGGCTGTATTCCCATCTCTTGTCTCTTTTTCAGGCAGAGTGGCAAATTATGACTGGCGAACCAGCAAGAAGAAAGTGAACTCTGGCTGGTTTAACTCTCGCAGGGAGCAAAAGCAGCACAGCATCTATGGGGCAGCAGCTGAACTGGAAGCCTAAGGGAAGTCTGGAGAAGGGTTACCAAGGGAAGGCTGGAGAAGGGTTACCATGCAGTGAACAGTAAGTGCTAATCTGACAAGTGTCATCCTCTTTATTCTTTCCTGACTCATCTGTATTCATGTTCTTTCCATAGTGGCTCTAAACATCAGCACAATCATGCTTTGCTTGCCTGAATACTCCCTGGAAAACAGACTTAAAACTTAAAAGCCTGAATAATTACTATAAGATTTTAAACATTTATTTATTTATTTTTAATGGGGCATTTGATTGCACAGTGTAGAGTTCACACTGTGTTAGTTCATTTCTTACCTCAGTGGAGAGAAACTACTTCATGCAATCTAGCTCTCACTGTGCAAATGGTGGTCACCATCTACATAACAAAAGCTTTGGTTTATTAGTTCTTTAAGAAACATGTGAAAATTTTAAAGTCCTTATTCCTCAATACGTAATCTAAAAAAAAAAAAAAACAAAAATAAGATAATGACTTTGAAATACTCAGCTCTTGTTTGCAGTAGGAAGGAAACGCTTACAAAAGGTGAAGTGACTCCTTCTGTTTGTAGATCAAATACAGAGAAGCAGTGCATGCAAACTGCTGAATGAGTGAGCAGTGTAATTATACTTGGAATAAATAATTCAGAAAGGAATTATTCCACGGGTTAGAACAAAACAGTGGGTCAGTTCACCTGTGTAAGGTCGTCATATTTTGAGAGTTGTTTCCAAACATTCCGAGCACAGCACAGAAGACATTTATATCCTGACAAATGTATCCCCACCAGTTAGTGTTGTGATTTACCAGACAGATCCTGCTGGTTCACTAAGATCTCTGCCTATGCCAGTGAAATCAAAGGAAGCTTTGATTTTAATGGGAATAGGATGAAGGTTTTGCCTCTCAACATGTCCTTGAGCCAAAACAAAACTTCCAAGGAGGTTAATGTCGAGAGCGCCGTTTGATTGCATAATGATGCCAACGGACAAGATAGGAAAAAAATCATTGGGCTGCACTGAAATTGAAAATGTGTGTATCTGTGTTAACTGCTAATACTGCAGCTGACCTACTGTGCTGAACAGTCACAAAATGGACTTAGGCCGTGGCTGAATTGCTGTCCATAAAGCAAAAGCAAGCAATAGAATCTTACTCAATTTCTGTAATATAGTTATTGCTGTGTTATTGCAGCAATAGTGAGAAGATTCAGAGTACCCTAACACTGAGATGCTGCACTCGGGGAATCATTTAGCAGATTCACTATTCTAAACCAGCATTTTCTTTGAAACAGTGAGACACAATCTTTAAAAAATGAAATTATTGAGCAAGGTGATCAAAAATTTACTCCCTGGGTAGATTTATCCACCAGTACAGTGGCAAACACTGAGTAAAGTCACAGTCTTTCAAAATATTACTCTACTGGGAGTTAACCTTTAAATTCTTTTATAAGCATATGTTCTGCACCCTCTCTAGCTGTCTGGGGCTTGAGCTGGCATAGCATCCTTTAGGTTGTGATTTTAGCAAGTGAATTCTCCTGAAGGGGCACAATCCTACAGTTCGAAAAACTATTGGTGCATATCCTGTTAAACTCCAGGAAAAAATACTAATTTTCTGCTAAGAAGTTTTCAAAACATAGAGATCTCCTAAACAGCTTGAAGGCATTCACAAAATACATTTTCGTTTTGAAATCTCTTTTCTTAAGTTTAATCTTAAGAAAACATGATTCCTATTTAAAAATAAGCTTGGGTTAAACACTTCCCATAATATATACCAATTTCTAGGACTGATCCTGGAGAAAGTACCTTTTCCTTTTCTTTTTCCTCCCACCTTATGTTATAAATGAGAGTGAAGACAGACTGTCCTCACAGAGCAGTGAATATGATTCGCTGTTCTACCACATTGTTTAGAACTCAAGACAACATCGGAATCTAATTTCATATCCAGGACTGAATTTTGCAATTTACTTTATCACTACTGTGAGCCAAACAATCCTATTCATTATGGTGAGTCAATCTATATATTTACTGGTCAGTTGGAAGTGATGCTAAACAAATGTATTAATTTGCAAGCAAGCTACAAGAATGTATGTTCCATAGTTTTTCATATAACTTGTGAAATTTGTCTTCATATGATATATGGCAACCTCACCGGAATGATTTTCTTATAGTCTGTTAAATATTGTTATTTATATATTTTAATTTTAATGTACGGTTTGAAAGTTACTTCCATAATACTGCTGAAATATTTAGTCCATTAATAGTATTTTTTTTCTTACTGAGAAGGATAATAAGGATATGAAGATATAAAAATGTAATAGTCTTTTCAAGACTTAATGATGCAAATCAGCCAATGCATCTGTGAATGTTAATTCTAAGCAATCTTGCAGTCATGAAAACAAAAGCCTATTTTTCTCAAATAATGGCAAATGCAGCTTCTCCTACTCTGGCAGGGGGTTTGGACTTGATCTTCAGAGGTCCCTTCCAACCCCTACCATGCTGTGATTCTGTGAAATTCTGGGATAAGTTATTTTCTTACACAAGTCATAAAACAATGTTAAGGCATCCAATGGGTGCAAATATCTGGAGGGTTTTTTGCTTTTTCTGCAGTACCACAGATGACTAATTATTTTCCAGGTGCCGTGGGAAAAAAAATAAAATTAGTTAATGGCCCAGTCAGTTTAACCCAATGTTCTTCCAGTGTTGTGTGTGAATGCATCTGCACGGGAGCCTGCAGGCCTGCTGGATATCATCACAGGCCTCCTTACAAGATGAACAAGTCGAGGCTTTGTCAGTGAAGCTGGGCTGATACAGATCTAGAGCAGAGGCTTTGTGCAGATGTGAACTCGGGGATATATGGGATGAAGGAGCAGACTACAGCATTTCTTTACGTTCTTTATTGATAGAGAAAAAGGAGTGAACTGTATTGAATCTCCTGTAATTCTTAGTTGGGTAAAACATGCTGGAATGAGCATAAGGTTTTGGAGAACTGGATGTTCTGCCCTACTACTCATTATCAAAAGGAAGACCGTTTATAAAATCATAGAATTCCTTGGGACAGAACTATGAGAGCATATGGGATTAGAGGGTCATCCTACATTACCAGCAGCCTACGGTGTCCAGTAGGCATATCTTGGTGTCCAGGACAGTTGGAGGCAGCAACAAGAGTCCCTAAACTACATAGTCCTCTTGTGGTAAGCATCTAATCTAAACACCTTACTTCATGTCTTCAGTAATAAAAGGAACACGTGACATCTGGCTGTCCAGGATAGTAGAACTCAGAATACAGACCCCTGCTTAAACAGGGCAAGGCAGAAATCAAGCTTGCAAAGCCTTGAAATGAAAATATAAAGTCTATTAGCAAACCTGTATCTAATGAGTCTCTCTTATATTCTGACTTTCATAATGTTAGCATGTTGAAATTCAAGACATATTATGACATTGCCTTTCTCCTTTTTTTTTCCCCTCAAAAATTCTTTAATGGCCTTTAAAACCTGCATAATCAAGCCATGATTCTGTTGTCAACAGTCTAGAATAAATCTTGCTCTCTGGCATCTAGTTATTAGGTACCATAGTCACGTTTCTTTCAACTGTACTGTGAACACAGAATAAATGGCTTGTGATGTTTAGCACTCTTGGTTAAAATCCCATTTTTACAGTTCAAGAAAAGTGCTATGACCCATGCACTGCAACTACTGATTTATCTGCACAGCAGCTTGGGTACCAAACCGGTTTTAAAATACTCCTGAAAACATCAGAAGTGTTATGACTTAAAAACAAACAACAATAAAATAACACTGTTGAGTTTCTAGCCAGTGCAAAAACTCAGAGAAATTCCTCAGCAAAAACAGAATGCAAAAAACCAATGTCCATCACTTTAAAGGCATATTGTTTGAGAGATAATTTGTAAACAGTATATATATAAAAAATACATCATAATGTCAAAGAGTAAGTTCAGATAGAGAACTAAAAATGTCAAAGATGGTTAAATATGTAAATTATGTTTTTTTCCTAAAAAATAAATTAAAAAATCCAAAAAGGCTCCCTAGTGAGCTCTCACTATGGCAAGGGCTAGGAACAGATTTATACTCTTATTTACATCAGTATAACCATTTCAACCCACATCAGGCCAACTGCAGTGCTGGCATGTGTCCCCACAATCTGGACTGATTCCCAGGTCCAGCCTGGGTTTGGATGATTGTTGTTTTGACTTTTTTTTCCCTAAATTGCAGAGCATACAAAGCTGTCTCACCTGCAGAGCTGTCAGTCTGAACATTTCTTATGAAGGAGGGCTACTCATCCAGATTTTCCTGGACTTCCTCAATTTTCTGCTTTCTGAACTTTGTTTAGGAAGGTTTGAACACTTGTTTGGGAATAAAGAGCAGAGCAGAGAGGAGCCCACCCCCAACAGTCCCAGCACAGGACTGTACTTTTCTACTGTATACCCACATTCTTAGGCTTTCCTCTGCTCCATCCCACTTGTGTCCTCCTTTGTGCATTGGTAAAGAGGTGTATTTCAGAAAGCTAATTTGAGAAGTGAAACTGTCTACTGCAGATATGTGGAAAAGCCAATTTAGAGCTGTCTTGGGTATCTTTAGATAGACAGAATTCTATAGGAGCTGAAGAAAATACAGCTCTTACACTAGGAAAAAGTAGATGTGGCATATTCTAGAAAGGCAAGCGTACATTGCTGAAATCTTACTGAATCTTACACATGAAATAGATTGTGCTTTTAGGGCATCAGAGCAGTAAACCTATTCTGTTTCCAAGCACACATTTATTCATTGTATTTTCTACTAAAACAGGTAGTTCCATTAAATCTTGGAATAAACACTGGAATAATCTCCCAAGGGAAGTGGTGGATTCCCTTACACTGGGCACTTTTAAGATTGAGATTGACAGGGTGCTGGGCCAGCTCATTTAAACTATATATATATACACACACATCTTGTTTACCTTAAAATGGTTGAACTAGATGATCCTTGAGGCCCCTTCCAACATGGTATGCTATGATTTAAAGATATGTGAGCCTGTCTCATTTATTAGATTTTTTTAAAAAGGACTGTAACTGAGAGATTAGCAATGGGAATTTGGGGTTACATCACCTTTGCCTCTGTCTCTTCATCTCTTGTCCAAGTTACTGAGAACTGTCTGTTCCTCCTTGATCTCTGACAATGACTCACAAGGTATCATGTACATTTTTACTTGATGTTTTCCTTTCCTTCTTTTTGTTTAATCCTAATGAAAAAAAAAAGTCTCTGCCTCCTCCCTCCCCCCCCCCAACATTTTCACTAGTGTTTAGGCTTTTTTTCCTACTTCAGGTCTCTAGGGTATCACTCAAATAGGATAGAAAGTTCAGTAGACCAGTAGGATACAGTTCAGATGAATCTCTTCATTAGTTAAGTGCTGCTTCCGAGATGCTTTAAGGATATTTACTCTAATCCCAAATGGAATATGCCACCTACAGCTCTGTCTCAATTCCTCCTGACACTGAAATAAATGCAAGAAACAAATCTGAACAGATCCCATCCATAGCAAAGAAGTCTGGTACAGCTTTGGTTTTGCTTCCAGTTTCTCAATGCCCAGGTTTCTTTCCTATAATTGTTTATACATTCTTTTCCAGACAGGTACCTGAAATACAAGTTGAACTCTCAGCACACTAACCTTGCTACTACAATTAGCTTGTAGAAAATTAATTCCATACTGAAATATTTTGGAATAACGCACCTCAGAAGTCTTTCTTACTCCTCTTACAAAAGCTGTCAGAGAGAGCCCATCTGTCTTTGAATTTATCAGCAACCAGGGGGCATCCATTAGCTTTTGATATCCAAACAGTTGCCAGGTTATTTTTTTTAAAAAAGAGCATACAAAGTTTGCTATTTTTTTTGTTATTTTGCTGGGTGCTCTGCAGGGTACTTACCATGGACAAACCAGGCATTTATCTGCCAGGCAATGTAGCATTTTGTTTCGTGTGCTTTTCTGCAGTCTAACAGGAAAACAGCTCTCACAGCCTCAGTGTACTAAGCCACTCCTATAGGATACTGTATGCATTTGCTTTACAGATGATCAATATAGCACAGAAATCAAGCAGATATCAGAGCTCCAGATATTGATTCTATGGCAATTGTTTCTAAAAAAACTAAGTGCACGTTACTCAAAGGCAAGGACATTTACACTAAGACAGTTTCTGACTGATGCTCAGAGATCTAAAATAATTTTGCTTATATCAGCATGTGAGATCATTCATAAAATTATAATCTGAGTATGGGAGTAACCAGCCTTAGAGCAACATGGTGATTGCTGTCTTCTTGTATTTTAGGCATTTGCTTGCTCTTTTTCTTTGCATTTAAGTTTCTGCATCAGCTTTGGTTTTCTCGAAAGAGTCATTAAACTCTTTGGTGGCAGTTCACACAAGCATTTCTGCAGAGAACAGGTCCTCTCATCTCATGAAGAGGCAATCAAGGTTTCTATATAAAGGCTTAGTTTGCTGGATCTGATCAGAGGAACAACTTGAGACTTCAAAATGAAGACAGGGAAATGCACATTGATTGATAAGGTCACAATTTATTGTCAATAGGAATGTATCAATCTGCTTACTGATTTAGACTTCATTGTACTACTCATCACGTGAACTTCTCTGTGGCTAATAACAGCAGTAAGTCTTTATTCCCTTTCACTCAGACTAGTTGTTAAGAAAAGCCACACTTTCTTATCAGAGAGGTGGTAAAAGAAAAAAAAGAAGCTCCTCTTGGGTTTTTTCTCTTTGCATTAATTTCCTTTCTCTTTCCAAGACAAGAATGAAATTAGCATTGGTTCTTTAAATGAGAATTGACTTGTGTTAAGTTGGTTTGTTCTTGTTGCTTAGCAGCAGCAGTGCAAGCACGTGCATGTCTGCTTCTAGGGCACTTTTACTTATATTTGATCTCTTTGGGGCATTTTGCACATAAACAAGTTAAAGTTGAATCTCATGTTCTTAAAAAAACCCAAAAAAAACAGAAAACAATCCTGAAGCCCAGTCTGTTTCTTAGTTTAACTGTAAAGTGCTTAAAGGGATGGTGAGAAAATTACCTCTAAGGTAATGCCTGTATTGCAAGAGAAATGCCTATCAATTGATGGCAATGCATTTTCAATGTCTCAATTGCATATCACTTTCTTTTGTTCTTTGTTTGGTACAAGAAAGCCCAGTCCTATAAACTGAAATAATTTGTGCCTCTGGGAGGATTAGGAATTAAATACCTAACTCTTCTTTTATGACTATCTACCATTTAAGTATTTGACGTTATAAGTGATTAATAGTTCTGTGTTATATACACCCAGAATCACAGCATGGTAGGAGTTGTAATGGACCTCCAAAACTCATCAAGTCCAACCCCCCTGCCAGAGCAGGATAGAACTAGAGCACATCAGGCAGAAATGCATCCAGACAGGGCTTGAAAGTCTCCAGAGAAGGAGACTCCACAACCTCTCTGAGGAGTCTGTGAGTAACAGTATCTTAATGTTGGATATAATGTGAGAATATTTTAGGTCTTATGTGGATTAAATGGTTAAACTATTTAAAAGACTGTTAATTGAAATGTCCTCTTTATGTCAATGTAAAAAGTAAATTGTTAAAAATGTCCATTCTTATTAGCTTGGTCTTTTGTTTTTGTTTTGTAAACCCACTTATTTTACAGATGGAAAAAGGAATAGTGGTTATGTCATAGGCTAAGATACTTTTCTAGTCATTTCTGTTGTGATCCTTCAGGAGGCCACACTTGGCTGTGTTTTGAAGATAGGAAGCAGTTAGCAGAATGGTCTACTTAGTTTCTGCTTCTATCTCAGCCCTCCTAAATGACTCCTGTTTTGTTTGGGTTTTTTTCCAAGACTTAAGCATGAATTTAAATTCCATGGATTGAGCTAGTTTGCACATTTTATGGACAAAAATCCCCTCATTGCCAGCCCTACGTTCCAAAATGCTGTATTACTAACTATCTGACAAGATGGATTCATTTTGTTTGCGTAAAGATTTTAAGTCACTAGGAAAAATATTTCAGACTCTTGTAAATTAAAAAAAAAAAAGGTAGTACACTGGAAAGCAATATTATGCTGTGGTTATTACTTTGTCTGGGAAAAAAAATCAATTTAAATGTCATGAATCTGAAGAAAGTAGAATAAGAAATACATTTAAGACCGGATGATGTTTATTTACCTGTCAGTCTGGATTATTCATATGGATTCTCTGGTATGCTAAGGATTTTATGGACTAGCTCAGGTTCACACTGATGGATGATTTGTGGCAGGGGGAGCAAACAAATGAACTGTATTTACCATTAGTGCCACTATAAATATTTTAGAAGGCTGAATACTTCTTGCTTCTTTTGGAGCAATTTCACTAACTTTGCTTGAACCTTATTTTAACCCATGCAAAGCTACATTCTTACCTACATCTGGCAAACAAATATTATTTCTTTGACCAAAACATTTTTTAATTTGAGCTTCTCTACCTAAAAGTTGAACCTGTTACCCAAACCTGGCTTCTGCAAAGGTGTTCTGGAAGTGAAAGTCAATTACACACCAGGACTAAAGCACTGCTTTACATCAGATTTTATGCTCATTAATTCAGTTTGGGTTTTTTTTCTTGATCATTAGACCAATATGTTAGGTATTGTTTCTTCCTTTCTGTTTCTAAGTTGAATTAGAACCAGAGCTGCTGTGAGACGTGAACTTTCCCAACTGGGAACTTTATTAACTGAGCTTGCTTGGAATAATGTGTAGGCAATTGATCTTCTGCACAAAGCTGCCTTCTTTTCCATATCAAAAGATGACATGCTGATCAGTGCAATATTTGGTTAGATGAAGGGAAAGGCCGTGTGTAGTCCCTTTTAGTCAGTGTGTAACAAAGGCTTCCTCCAGCTCCAGTTCAAACATAAACCACCTGCTTCCCAGGGTCAAAGCTCCTTCATTGCAAAAGCCAGTCCTGGGTTGAGCTCAGGAAGCTGAGAATCTCAGAGTCTCTGTAGGCTTCATAAAATACATTACAGTCTGTAACAAGGTTTTATGGACGACAGTCGCTGAATCATTCAATAGCTTCGGTCTCCTTATCTCCTTTGGCAACTTTTCATTGTGATAAAAGGTATGGGAGTAAACATATACACTGAATGCCTACCCTCATTTGTCAGCCTTAAATGAATCCCACTCACTGTCTGCTTCTTTGCAATTAAAGTGGGCACATTGTTATTGCAAGTAATGGCTTAGCTGGTAATTTTTATTGATCACCAGCATATATTAGAAAGAGATAAATGACAAATCTAATTGTTTGTGGATTATTGTTTCCTGTGCACTCATTACACTGGGTCACACCGAACTAAGGGATACATTTCTCAAAGAGAACAAATATTGCTTTTTATTAACTGAGCCAAACATTTCTGAATGCCAAAGATAAAAAACCCGTGTACTTGCAAGTATTTGTGTATAACCAGAGAAAGACTTAAGGGCAGGAGTGAAGTCGTAGTCCCAAGAATAGAGACATACCACAGTCCTTGGTTAAAGGATGAACAGCAGAACCAAAGAATCATTTAGTTTGGAAGTAACTTCTGAAACCATCTGATCCAACCCCTGACACAAAGCAGGATCAAATTCAGTGTTGCTTGGGATGCTGCTGCCTTGTCAACATCTCCAAGAAAGGAAATTCTGTTCCTGGGCAACCTGCTCTGCTGTTTGACTGCCCTCATGGTGAGGTTTATTTTGAAAGAAGAATAGAGTGTGCTTTGAGGGAGATATTTTGTTTGTGTTTTTTTGGTTTTTTTTATTACAGTATGATCGAGGACAAAATAATTTAAAAAAAAATCCTGTGACATCAGTACACTAGGCATTGTTCAAATTAATTGGGAAATAAAATTCTTGCCTTTGATGCTGATCTGGAAGGAAGATCAGTTTCTCTGCCCTTCATGTGAAATGTTGATAGTTCAGCTTTCTGTTAGTCACTTCAAGTGGAGTCTAATACAGATATACATATATGTGTAACCTGTTCTTTGTTTTGCTTTCTAGGATAATTAAGTAAAAGCTTAATAGATGAGCACAATTACTCAGAATTAATCACTTTCAGGCTGGTTAAATCATGACAGATTAATTGCTCGCATCTATTGTTATGGTAGGATTTTTTTTTGTTGTTTTTATCAGCAGAAATACTTAAGGAGCTCTCCTGCTTTAGTAAATCATTGCTCAAAGAAAATGGTAACTATTTGTTTCTTACACGCAATTGTATTTTTCATTAATCTTTACAAATAAGATGGTTTTAATTACCTTTAGTATGGAAGTCGGTATCCTAAGCAAATTATTAAATAGCAACATTATTCTGATACAACTTGGGTTCTTGCTGAAAATTTGGGGGACAGAATGTCACTTTGGGCAAAACGGTCTGACATTAATACTGCATGCACTTTATGACCAAGGATAGGACTCAATCTGTAGAAGCAACTCCAGAATTTGAAGACATTACAATGTTCTTTGATATAAGGAAGATATTTTTTATGATGAAAACAGTGAAACACGGTCACAGGTTGCTCAGTGAGGTGGTAGAAGCTCCATCTCTGGAAACATGGTTTCCATGTCTTTTTTTTTTTTTTTAATGTCAGGAATCCCCACACCTCTCTATTAGAGAAGCTCATTCAGATGGGTGCCAGAAGACTCTGCATTTTACTGCTTTGGGGGAGAATGTACAGTTACTGCAGGGTTGGCAATGGATTTGTAAAACAGAAATACCTGAAACCATGACAACTGTGAATTTTAATCTGGGGTTCAAATAGAAGTCACCAGAAACAAGCTTAGCTCCTGTGTTGAGGATGAGTAGGAAAAGTACAATGCCAAGGAAACAGAAAAAGATCTATTAGGTGAGCATTACAAATTCTCAGTTGAAAGTGTCAGGATGCTGACTTAGAGCAGATGGAGATTAATGACGAGTGCCTTTGCTCTGTATTGATCAGTGCCTGTGGCTGGTTAGTACATGATAAAACACACAGCGTTGATTCAGGCTACTGGCAAAATCTTTAGATGTCAAAGCTGCAATACTTTTCTTAAAGCTCAAAAAAGCCTTTAATTAGGTGTATATAATGGAATATATGTATAAACACAAGCATGTTCAGGGTGATAGAAATTTATGCTTCCTTATCCAGTAACTTGATCAAGGTTATGTGCAGAGCTCCCTCTGAGGACATGTATATATTCCTGAAATTATCTCAGTGCCTTTCCAGCTTCCTGGTTCTACCTCTACCACCTTACAATACAGCCTGGCAAAATCCTAGACAATCTACAATCTATTTTGTGATCACTGTAATCTAAATCATAGGCTGATGAGTTAAAATGTAATAAAAGATTATATGTATCTTTTGAATGTTTATTTTTTTTTTCATGCAGAGCATGGAATTGACAGGTGTCAGAATGAAAATGTCAGCAGCTCCTCATGTTATATCATTTTAATACTTCTGTGTGTACCCACTGAGTAAAGCTTACTGTAGAAACATTATGAATATTTTATGTTGGCCCATTCTGTCCAGTGAAATGAAGTAAAATGTTTCTGTTTCAGACAATAAGAGGGAAGAAAAATTGCATAAGTAAAACTCGATACTTTTTGGTCATAAAAGGTAGTGGTAAAGAACAGACAATGTATGTGTTTATGTTGTAATGTCTACATTGGAACTGTCTCCCTAAAGTCCCTGTATCTTCTGTGTCAGAAATTGTTTTCTGTAGGAGAGATTACTTGTGCCCTATAGCAGACATCTAAGCTAAGTCAGGTAAGTTATGCCCTAGCTGGGAGGTGTGATTAGTAAGACCCTCTCCATCACATCTGAATAGTCAGATGAAGGCCCCAGTTACTGGAAAGAGGGAAACATCACACCCATTTTTATAAAGGGTGGAAATCAAAGAATCACAGAACATCAGGGGCTAGAAGGGACCTCAAACACCATCTAGTCCAACCCCCCCCCGCCAGAGCAGGGTCACCCAGCTCGGCCTATGGAAGTCAAGGAGGTGATCAGAGGCAAAGAGGATAGGTTTAGATTGGGTATAAGGAAGAAAAAAATCATGCTGAGGGTGCTGAGACACTGGAACAGGCTGCCCAGGTAAGTGGTGCATCCACAACTTCCCTGCCATTGAACATGCCCAAGGCCAGGTAGGGTGTGGATTTGAGCAACCTGGTCTGGTGGAAGGTGTCCCTGTACATGGCACCTGCAGACTGGACTAGGTGATCTTTAAAGGTCCCTTCCAACTCAAAACATCCCATGATTCTAAATATGCCAGTTTCTCTTAGTGTATTTGAACTAAATACTTCACATGGAGATCTGCAATAGAGATGTCTAAATTTATGGGAGGAATATCTTATATATGGTATTTTTAATGATTAAATGAATAGGCTTGATGTTGAAAAAATAAAGATTAATAAGGGAATAGACGAAAGAATTAACTCTGGGATTCTTTTCAATAATTGAAAGCGCTGTTCAGGGAAGTGGAGACTTGGCATACATAATTCTTTTATTTCTGTTGGGTTTTTTTTCCAAGAGAACTTATGGGAAAAGTGTTCTTTTTAAATAAAAAATGTTACTGAAGTCATATGGCAAGACTGCAATGACTTTATCATAGAAAAGGGAAGATCTGACAGAGTAGCACTTTGTTAGCATTTAAAATATGACTAACATGAAAGAGATTTTTTTCAGCTTTTATCCTGCAGAATTACAATATTACATAATGCTGTAAAATGGAATAACAAACAGTATTTCCCTCACTTGAAGAATATTTTTAAAATGTTCTCAGTAAATGAAAGTCACTAACATTTTTTTTCACAAAAAAAATCTTATTAGTGACAACAAAACTGTTTGAGAACTCTAGAAATGGTACAGAATATTTGAAGCCTTCTGTTGCAGAAATATTTCTTACTCCTGTTCATCAGATTGAAAAAAGGTGTGTTTGAGAGACTGTACGATTTTTAGATGAGATTAGTAGGTTCTCTCAAATCCACAACTCTGAGATATCCATTGTGAGCTGTTTTTTCTTTTCATTGTTTCTCATGTATAAATTTGCAAGTTTCGTGGGTTTTTTTGATAGAACTTTTTACAAACTTTTTTGATTTTTGCATTCTGTAGGACCTGAGGCGTTGTGTGGATTTTATCCTTACTTTTCAAAATACATAATGGGTCAGGCTTATCTTGTGCTTTGATATTAATGCAAATTTAAAAGAAAGAGTACAAGGTGAAGAAAGAAGTGAAGAGCCAGCTACAGTTGCCTACCCCTGTCAGCCAGTCTTTCCCCAAGAGTTGGGCTGTCAACAGGAATTTGCCCCTAAAATAATACATGATACTGCCACATTTCTTTTCACAGAAATGTCTCAAAAGCCACATGGCTGAATGACTTTACCAGCCATAGAACTTGGCCTCAATCTGAAGTGGCATCTCTAAAGATACAGTTTGAGTTAACTATAAAAAAAAAAGTGTAATATGAAGAAAAGGTACCATATCCAGTTGAACCTGCAAAAAGACTCTGTAGGATTCCAATTTGCACAGGAAAACACAGTTTAAAAACTGTTAAATCTTTGGAAGCAGTTAACAGAATTTATTTCAGGAGTCCTGACTGTCTTGCTGAAAGTTGCTCCTAGCTCTAGGAAATCTCTGTCCCTGAAGTGAAGGTTTTAAAAGGTGATTGGTTTTGTCTTTTTGTTGCTTTTAATTAGCATTGTGTGTGTATTTAGAACACATGCAATTTAAAATTGTTTAAATGAAAATTTGATCTTGATAGTTATATTTGTCTAAAAGCCATTTAATTTATTTACATTTTTTATTTAAATGAAAATAATGTTATTTGATTATATAAAAAATAAAAACATATTCAGTATCTCTGTTTTCATACCTTACAACAGCAAAAAATCTTCACTCATTACTATCATGCCTTTCTTCAGTGAAACTTCTATTTCATCACTGGTTTAATTTACCTAATAAACAAGATTAATGACAATATTTTTCATTTAGGCATTCATTTGAAGCTGAAGGACGAAAATAGTCAGACTGGAACAGGCTGCCCAGGGAGGTGGTTGAGTCACCATGCCTGTGTGAGTTTAGGGGTCATTTGGATGTGGTGTTGAGGGACATGATTTAGGGTGAACTTTGTATAGTGGGGTAAAGCTGGACTTAATAATCTTTTCCAACCTGAATGATTCTATCTTTTTTTTTTTTTTCTAAAATAATTATAGTAAAACAACACAGGAAAATTCACTATCCAAAGATTTATTTTAACTAATAAGAGCCCTAAAAAAGTAAAGTGAACTCACTAAACTGTTAGTGCTTATTTATGCCAGGGTGTGTTTATCAGTTCCTTGTTAAAAGCAAGTAGTGTGTTAAACCAGAGGTATTCTTCACAGTGCTCCATGGGATTTCCTATCTCTAGTAAAAGATACAAAGTGTTTGCACCTGTCTTTTCTTTTCTGATAGATCCTGTGCATGCATTTGAATATAAGGTCTGAATTATTAGCTTTTGATAAAAAGAGTTCTTGGTAATATAAGAGCCATTTATCAGAACCTGGTCTTCAGTAGCAACTATTTGATGATCTCATTTTTCTGAAAGACAGTGTCATGGGTTCCTTTGCACCCTCTGATATCTCTGAAGCTTACTGCTGGTTCAGCTGTACATTTGTCAAAGTATTCTATATTGTTTAAGATAGCATAAGAGCTGTTGTGCAGATAAACATCAGGTTGATTAAAATGTATTGTTCCTGGTTTTGTCTAAGCCTTAAATTTCCTGGACTGAGAACTGAAGCAGAAAAATCTAATACTGTAAAACTCATCCCTGACAAAACTATTTCCTGTCTTTGTCTTGTATTGCCCTTAATGTTTCTGGAAAAGTGGCAACTGTTCTATACCCTCTGGACTTGACTCCACAATGAAGAAGAGTAAGGGAGGAGTGAAATAATTTTATCTCTTGCTTATATTATCCATGCCTTTTATTAGAAATGATGGTATTATCTGTGCTGTTGACTTGAAGCTCAAACTTGCCTTGTAAGATCAAACAGAAACCCTACAAACAAACAAGAGGGAAAGAGGTATAATTTGTGGCTAAGTATGTTCTAGCTATTATCATTTCAGTTATGACATTTTTCTTTTTTCCCATAATTAATTGCCTAATTCTCATAGCACATTCAGCAAATATATGGACTTCAGTGTAATATTAGAAGCCCTATGCAACAGAAATGAGTTTCAGGTTTTGAACAACATTAAATATAGTTTCTAATACATTTGTTGTATTTGTACAGGAATTTTCTACAGTAATTGAATTATCTCTGACTATGGTCCATTACGGGGTATTTAATGTATATATTTACTTGGAAGATTCATAAGAAAGAACCACTGGGGCTGCCAGGGTATGATAAAATGATCATATCAAGAGGGTTAGGGTGGCACATCTCAGAAACTCCATCAAAGTTCTCAATTTTTGTTTTATTATAGAATATAATGGTTGGGAAAAACCCTTGAGAAAGCCAAGTCCAACTGTACAAGTGCCATGTCTATGCATCTTTTAAATACCCCCAGGTTTGGTGACTCAGCTGTTTTAGAAGATCCTACCTGATAGCCAGGGTTTGCTTCTTCTCTGTCTTGGCCTCCAGGTAACAACAGAGATTTCTCACATGCCTCAGCACTTTGTTGAACTGAGGACATAAGAATGAGAAGCCTGGGAACAAGATATATTACAAAAATGCTCTATTTAAAGGGAGGCCAATATAAGGTGGCACAACAATTTCTCATCTTCAAATCACTGCTGTCTTAAAATGTTTAGGGAAGAGCCAGTGAGTTTGTCATGTCTTTAGTGTATTTGTGTGTGTCTGTCTAAATATCTCCCTTACATTCTCATATCCTTGTTTGCTTTCCTTTAGAGTACTTTCTTGAATGGTAGAAGGATACTAAAATTAAACAAATATGTGACCTCAGAGTGGCTCAGAAGCAGCAATTTTTCTTAATTTCTGAGTTGGTTCTTTATGAAATATGCATGAGACACATTAGCAGCTGCAGATGCACACACAGTGAGGATTCCACATCTGTTGGTTAAAATGGAACCAAAACAGTACTAAGAATGATCGTAACCAACAAATGGAAAACTTTCTCTTAAAAAAAACCCTTAATTTAAATCCCAGGGGAGCATTCAAAGCACTATATGTTTTTAAGTTGTTTATTTATTTATTTTTTTTAGGTTCTTTTTGGCTCAGCCAGTAAAAATGAAGCTTTAGTAGCATCCTGTGACAAACAGTTACGTTCCCTGTATCTTCAAACATCACCTCATTGTTTCATCAAAATCATCTCAGTGGCTTCAGTGACTTTGTGGCTTCAATGGCTTTGGTGACTGAGACAAGCAGAGCTTCTATCTGTGGTGTAAGTTGTGATGCTTAGCTGCTGCTTTGATGCAGTTGTTAGAAACTAAACACAATGGGATTTATCATCAGAGGGTGGCATTCTTTGTTTACCAGCATCATTTCAAGATCACCTGCTCCAGAATGTCCAGTTACAGAAGAAGGGCAGTTCTCACTGCACCACCAGCTGCTCTGCAGCAGGAAGCTGGCAAGTAGGAAGAAATGAAGGGACTGCTACTGTATAAACATCTAGGGCACACTGCACTGTAAAATGTTATTGACCATTAATGTAGCTGCAGAGCCTAATGAGGTTTAAATAGAAAAATTGTACCACTGTTTTTCAGACTGTTGAGTTTCTGAACCTGTTCTAATAATCTGAGATGGAAAATGTATGTTGCACATTTAATTACATCATTTGCTTAAATAGTTGTCAGGGTGCCAAGAGCTTTCTAAGGATAATTCCTACTTCTGCTTACATTCCATTTCCTTCCTGCTATTCGAGAAATTCTACTTATTTTAAGCTGAGGTTACCTTGCACCTGAGCAGATTTTTTCTCTGGCAAGAAGAAACAGATGATTTCACAGAAGGAACCAAGGGAGAACAGCAGCTCCAGTCGACTTTTGCTGCATCTTACAACTTCCACTTTGGCTCATCCTGTCCACTGCAGTATATTTTTCACCCCAAAATGTCTCATTCTGAACATACTCAAAACAGATGCCACTAATGCCATAGTGGCATAGCCACACAATCATGGCTTTGGTGTGGCTGTGTGGATCTACAAGGATGTTAGTGTTTCTAAGAAAATAGACCTATAGAAGATAGTGTTTATAAGAAAGTAGACCAATAGCAAATTCTTCTTCATCAGTGCTTGTGCCTTGGGTTTGTTGCTTTTTTTTTTTTTTTTCATTCTGTGCACTCTGGGTGAGGTAAGTTGACTGTGGAGAGATCCTGAAGGATGCAACCAGACTTGTATATAGGCAAAGTCTATGGAATGGTTAAAAGCATCTAATGCTACTGTGGAAATCTGACTGTGATAGGGCTGCATCTTTTGGCCCTGTGATTTTAAAGAAAAACCAAACAAAACATGATAAGTTGAACCTCGTTTTCTATGTGAAAGAATATCAGGAGTCTGATGATCCAACTGTAACAGTTTGTGTGGGGTTTTTTCTGTTCCAAAAATCTCAGGTGATCATATGGAGTAAGAGTTGTAGTAACTCGAACTTGGAAAAAAAGCAAGAAAATGCCCACTGCGCACTGACTCATGAGAGTTCTCAATGTAAGTTAGGGCCCCTGTGGAGGCCCATGAAGCCCCAAAAGCATTTTACTTCTATTTTACAATAACTGCCTCACTATATCAGAATGGGTTTTTTTTAGAATTATAAGGTGAAAAAATCTTTTATCTTCATTCAGTTTTAAAATAGTAAAACCAACTCGCAAGGTGTCAGATCTATTACACATCCTTCCAGTACTGAAAGGGGACATTCAGGAAAGACAGGGAGGGACTGTTTTTCAGGGAGGATAGTGCATGCTTTATTAATTAGCATGGGCGAAAACTGCAGTGGGAAGAAACCATCTACATTCCAAAGAATGAGCAACATTATCTGTGGACTCAACAGGGCAAGGCTTGTGTGGAGAGGTGACATAGTTCAATTCTTCATTTTTTATGCAGGCTATTATTTCTGCTCTCATTCTTTGCTTGTTTTTTATTTTACCCCTAGAGCACACAGAATACAGGGTCTAGTTTTCAAATCAGCTGGGAATCACAAGCTCCAATTAGTTCCTGGACATCAGTTTACAAAACTAGTATTTTTATAACAGGAATCAAATCCCTTTCCTGTCTTGATGGCACTTTTCTGAATTGGGGGAGAGTGTTGCTGCAATTTGCCCCTTCTGTGATTAGCTTGATTGAGGTGATTAAGGGCTTTATTATTTGCCTCCCCAGTTTTAGTCTTTGTGAACACCAAGGTGGGGGAATAAAGAACAGAGAAATTGAGATCAGTCCCCACAACCCAGATTCCAATGTCCAGCTACACCACAGGGTGGAAAATGAGTGACAGGGATCTGAACATCCCTATAACTTTTCAGGCTTTTCTTTCAGTGCTCCCCAGGAACGTGGCAATTTGAAGAGCACAGAAGGAGGAAGCGAGATTGTTCTGGCTTTGCTCATTCAATATCCAGCTCTTTATGATGAAAGAGATTATTGAAGAGAGCTGTGATGTGTCAATGCACAGCAAAATTGCACTGAACTCGAGGATGAATGTGCACAAAACATTCATCTTCTTTTTCCATTGTTGCATTTATATATTATTTATGTCTCCACCAAGAAAAATGTAGATACTAATACAGCCTTTTAAAATGTTGCTTAGCAGTATTTCAGCATCTACTTGTCTGCTGCAGGCCACTAAGAGCAAGTTTTTATATATTCTCAGAAAGAGAACAATAACTAGATGACTGATCTTATCACAGCTTGTTGTCATTACACTGTCTTGTGATCAAATATGAAGATAAAAATGTAAATGTAGGGAAGCCTTGGACTTCTCTCGAGAGAAGCAGCAACAGAAGACATACTTCTGTGTCTGTTGTCACAATTTTGGCACTTGGGCAGAGCAAGAATCTCAGAAAGAAAGCACTCTTCCCTGTAAATTCATTTCATGATGAAAATCACTTTCCATTTTGTTGGCTGCTCACTGTGGAGTCTTGTATAACCATATTCAAAACATTTTGCTTAGGAAACAATAGCCTGCCAGGCCAGCTATGGTGCTGGGCTGAAATATTTCCTTTTCTAAATGTGATTATGATCAAGATACGAAGTTGTCTAAGCCTCCTATACTGGCCAACAAGATGCAAGACCATGAACTTAAGCTCAAAGCATCAAATATAGAATATTTAAATGTAAACCTAAAATCTAAAAAATTGTCAGGCTCTTCAACTGTACCTATTGCCTCTGCTACAACAGTGGCAAAACTTTTAGAACTCCCAATCTTGTATCAGTCAATAGACATGGAAGAATAAAACATAAATTCATTCTCCACATTCCTACTAGATTTAAGACTTGTATTGCCATTTATTCCTTCAAGACCAGATGAAGCAGCTGGATAGCTTGAGTAAGAATTTCTTATACAGTTGCATGAATAATTCATTGTTTGATCCCTGACAAAACTGAAAAAAGCCCAGTGTTCTTGTATTGTGACAAACATTTTTTTTTTCAACTTGAGAAAATTATAAAACATAGCTGGAGGCTTCATGAAGGTAGTTCATTTCACCTAAACCAACACTTTTTTTTTTCTCTTTACAAGTCTTTTAAAGAGTTTGCTATTAGTCTAAAATAAAGAAACTTTAAAATAGAAGCTTTGGAATAATAATATAAAGCATCTTTCAAAACAACTTCTTTAAACAGTTGAAAAGCTGTCAGTAAATTCAGCATGCCTCTGGACATGCATTCAAATCAGCTGTAAATGAAAGTTTAGAAATCCTGAATTTTTTTTCCTAAGTCTCGTTCTTCACTCTCTCTGCAACACTCTGACAACTGTAAACCCTTCAATAAATAAGTTTAGAAGTGAATAACCTAATTAGAAGATGGAGTAGTAGCTAACCAGAGCCTGGATAGAGAGCAGAGTGCAGGCAGAGCTGAAGCACACACCTTGGTTTGAGAAAAAGGCAGTACAGAAAGATTATTCTTTGGCTGGAGAGCAAGGTGAAATCCAGCAGAGCACTTTGACACGTAATTAGAGTTCAAACTTCATCTTCCTATAAAGGAGTTAAGCATTCTTTTTAATATTGATTCCTCTTTGAAGGTGTTCCTTACCAGCAATCACATCAGCATCTCTCATGGAAACCTCTCAGTAGACCTGCCAGCTTTCCCCTGATCAATCACTTCTTTACCATCCCCTCCAGACCTGTTTTGCAGTGTAACAGCTAACAAATAAATTCCCCCACTAACTTCTTTGTCTCTCCTATTATTTCACTAGGCAATTCTCAACTCTGCCTGTCCTACTATTGTATGATTTCCCTAAGCCTACCTCACCTCATCTGCTTCCTTTAGAGAGCTCCTGCAGGCACTGCAGTGATACACCTGATGCCATTCTCCATCTGTCAGGCCAATGCACAAATAATTTGGACTTGTCCCACAACAGCCTAGTCACCTCATTTTAAAGAAAAGAGCCAGATACAGGAAAGTGCAGATGTCACAGAAATGTTTTAAGAGAAGAACAACATAGATTTTAACTACGTGTAAAGAAGTATAAAAAGTATATTAAAAAGTAATTTAAAAAGTGTAAAGAATGTGTAAAAAAGAAAACCTTTTTTAACTCCTTTTTTTTTTGTTACTGAAAATAGCATTCAGCTCCTGTGAGAATCTCTTCCTGGTAGGCACTTCCACACATGACACTGTCCAATATACTTTGCAAAGTTGACACAAAGCTCCCGAGTGTCTGTTTAAATGATGGAATCAGATTAATTACTTATAGCAAGCTGCACATGAGATGGATATTAAATAACAAATGTCAAACCTTTGCCAGGAGCCAAGAAGCCATTATTGGTAAAGAGTTTGCATTATGCCTAGTGGCAAATCTGGGAACAGTCTTCGTATTTCATGTCAGATTTGTCTTGGTCTCACAGAATGAAGCATATACTCTGGAGCTTGAACTGATAAATAAGATAAATTTTCAAAGGTTCCTAATTTCACACCAACTATAAAGACCTAGGAGTGCAGAGGTAATTACCAAAGATTCATGTGTTTCTCTTGAGCTTGATTATTCTCTTTCCCCTCTCAGTTCCTCTTATTCACAAGGTGGATAGCAACTGCAACATCCACCAGGGTAATTCCATCGAGTCTCTTAAAATGACATTGGGTACCCAAAGCAGCAGCATCCAAGAGTCAAAGTGAAAACTACTTTGGATTCCAATACTATCAATGTAGTTGACCTTACTAGCAAATGAGAATGACTGAAGAAGGAACAAATGGAGATCCCTCTATCATGCAGACTGTATTGAATTAGATGTGCAAAATCCATTCCTCTCCCGGTCTATACTGATAACAGGGACTTCTGTTACTTTGCATCACAGGATCTCAAGCTGCTTTACTAAAAACCACACTCAGACCATGAGAAAATGAGAAATTTTGACAAATAGTCCAACCATAGGCCATGATAAATATTTCTGCAGGTTGCTCTATGTAACTATTTGTGATCAGTAGATAAACATCACTACTAAAAAGATTGCTACATTAATTCTAATGTAATATTCCTCTTTTAGAACCAGAATGTAAACCCTTTAGGTGCATATCAGATCATTTACTATTTTGAGTAATCATATTAGGAAGAGTTTCATGTTTGGATAACTTCTTGCCACCAGGAATAAGAACTTCATACCTCAGAATTCTTAAGTTGTATACGTTATTTTACATTTGTTTTTAATAATGCAGGAACTAAACCCAAGTACTGGTCATTAGAAATGGAAATGTCTGAGCTTTTAAATGAAAAGATTAATAGCATATCTAAGAAAAAATAAAGTTTGGATTTGGTCTTTTTGGATACTTGTCATGTGATATCTACCACTGCAAATAGACTTCAGTTTATTTGAAAGGAACAAATTAAAACAAATAAGGCAACTGTACTGTGTTCAAAAAAAGATGCCAAAAAGATAAAATCTTGCAAGTAAGTTGAAAAGCACCTTGATTTCAAAAGAAACCAGGAGCAACTCAGAGAAGAAAAAGTGACATGCTTCTGATTATGTAATGGTGAATTATATTTTTTAAAATATTTTTTATTTTTAATCCACAAATCTTGCCTTAAAGTGTAAGGTCTTTTTCTTTTCAGGATCCATTAATTATTTTCTTTTAATTTCCTAGCTTACCAGTTACTGTCTGATCATCACAGACAGCTATTTTAATGTTGCCAAAAGTCTAGGAGAATCTCTCCCTCAAAATGGTTAAATACCTCAAGTCAGCCCCTGCCACACAAAGGTACAAAGGGAGACACACACAGCAGAAGGAGAACAGCTCATTGCAGTTTTCATTACAATACCATGTTATGTAAATTATCTGACGGCTCTGTGTTCAAGAAGTTGACAGCTGCTTTCAGAGATATTTTAATTATTTTATCAAGAAAATTTTATGGCCTTTTGGTACCTGTCCACAGAACAAAGAATTAGTTAAACTATTTTGCTAGTGGATTTGCATTAGGTCTCTGGATTGTAAACTTTTCACGAATATAGCCAATTTTATGGAAGAATCCCCTCAGGAAGCCCCTGATGGCAGTTAATTTGGCATTTTTCAATGTCAAATATGCTATGAATGATATTCTTCTTAGTGGAAGATGAGAAACACTTAATATGCTGTGAAATTCTTGATCTGTGCACCATCCCACAAATTTTGCTATATTTAAGAGGCAAATTCTACTCTCAGCATCCTTTCGTTGTTTTTAATTCCTCTGTTACTGTAGAGAGCATTACTGAGCAGACAGTGGTTCTTACTTCACTACCCAGTATTTACTCTGCAAACACAGCAGATTAAACTAACAGATTGTATACAGCATAAATATTAGAATAATTTCTTGGAAGGTGAACATGCTGGTCTTTGTTTCTTGTTAGATTTTTTTCAATGCCAAATGAAAGTGTGTGTGCAGTAATATTAAAAACCCCACAAGTTATTAAAAAGATGACATTATTGAAGTTTCCTAGGCATTATTAAAATATTGAAATCTCAACCTGTCAGATTTCCTTCCCATCAGATGTATTTCCTAAACCACCACTGTAATATGTGTGCTATCCTCTTGCTCCCTTACCTCTGTATCTCGCTCACTTTCCCAATAAATTATTTTCAAAGAGAGATTTCCCTTTTCTCCCTGTTTTGCCCAGTACACTGGAGTCTCCAGAGGTTCTCTTTTGGTGTCTTTAAAGACTATTTGGAGCCTGTTTATTTTGAGTAACCAAGCTATTAAAATATTTCCTATTAGTTCTGTAGATGTAATATCTTAAATTTAGAGCTGTCTGACTGGAGCTGTGTCCATGATGCCATTCCACAGATGTTCTCTTCCACATCATAGCTTGGATCTGTGCAATCCAAGCACCTATTTTTCCTCAGCTTCTCACCAGGAAGCAAGCATCAAATCCTGCATGGATACAATGGAAACAGCTCTCCATCCCAGCAGGATGACTACTTCTTTCTTCAGTAACACGACCAGTCCCCTGGCAGTTTAACCCTTCGACAGCTTCTATAGAAGGAAGCTGTTCCACCAAATCAAAATCTTCTCTGGTTCCTGCATTTTCAAAAGTAACCCCTGAGTAATTCCTTCCTCAGTTTTTCCAATGCAGGGGTTGAGGAAGCTCTGAAGGTCTGGTTTTCAGAGAGCATCTGCTCAGTCTTTCACTCTGTTTCACTTCAGCTGCCTCAAATGATCAGTCACTTTTGAAAACATAGACTGGAATCTCTAGAATGTCACATCAGAAAATGCAAAGATGGTATGCAGTGGTAATAAGCACACAGAAACATCTGAAGCTAAGCTACATACCACTAGGAATCCTCTACCAAGATGTTATGACAGTTTAATTCTTGTATTTTTTTCCACATGCCCCTTTGCTCACATTTGCTGAACAGCTTGTAGCCAATTCCCCAAAATATTTTAACAGCCATGTACCAGAGTTTTCTGCTAAGCTTAACTACACTATGACCATATTCAGGTACCAGTACTTAGCGATCATAGTCCTGAAAAATCCACATCAAAAACAGCAGGGCAACTCAAAAAACAAGGTTGTTGATCACCTCTACTGATCTTCTACTTCAGTCACACCATGAACAAATTATTATGTCTAATGGGGAAGAGCTGTAGTGTTTCAGATTCAAATCACTAGATAGATAGAAATACAGGACGATAAAAAATATTTCAATCCTGGTCCTTGAAATTGCCCCTCCTCTTCATATCATACTGTGGAAGCTGAGGTAGCAGTCAAATGGATGAAGGTACATATATATATATATACACACACACATATATGTGTATATATATACACACACACACACACACACACACACGCCTATAGTTACATTATCAGTCAATGATTTCAACAATAAATGACTTCACAAAGTGTCAGGACCTTTAAAATCTAAACTATAGAAACATGTTATTGACTTATTCTCATCAGTATCCTGATGAACTGGAGAAGAAATACATGTTTATCAATGCTGACAGTAATTATCCAGGAAAAGAAAGTGATAACCTTTATCATGTCAAGCTGCTTAAACTTAAAATATAGTTTCTGAGATGCTGTCAAGTACAGTTAACTAATAAGAGCTCTGCTGGAATGCAGTGACAGTGTTCTGACGAGCCCCTAGTCTGGGCAAGATCAAGGCAACTCAGAACCTTGTACCAATTATCTGTCAGATACAGAGTGGTCTCCTGCAACTGCCACGTTTGCAGAAGTGAGAATGAGAGACCTTAATGAGACACATGGTACCATAGTCTCCAGTGCTCTGAACTGGGATGTGTCACAGCTACTGCTGAAGATGAAGAATCATTCTACCTTCATCCTTCGTGAGGTGCTGTATCTTGGACTGGCTGCAGGGCTTGTCTCCAGGTGTGCTAGCTCAGACTGGCTTCAGAGCTGACAGAAAACAGAGTGAGGTTACTTGGTGCATGAGAAGCTATCACAAAACCAGTATGAGTGCAGTCTGTCATAACCTGAATCAGTCTGTACATGACAAATAAATAACAAGAGCAACAAAATGAAGTCAGCATGGTTCTTGGCAGCCACCTGTCAGCATGATTGGCAAACATAATAAATATTTAGAGTTACAGTCTTTGTCAGTGAAATCATAGTAGATATTCTTAGCAATACACAATTTAGAGGGTTGAGTTGCAAATAAGTTGGAAATATTGACAGAAATTACAAAAGAAAAAAGTCTCAATAAAAACTTGGAAGACATTATTATCTAATGCTCTAACTTCTGTAGTCTTTGTGTTATTTTTTTATTAATTTATTTCTCACAGGCACAAATGTAATTATTTAGGGGTGAAATACAAAACTTCCAAATATTTCTAACTAAATATTAATCTTGTGTTTAACAGTTATTTTAATATTAAAAACTATTTTTGAAAATACTTTGAATAATTCTACAACTATATAAGCCAAAGCTCTCCTAGATTAAATCCCCAAATCTATTGGTCTATAGAAATGGAGAGATTAAGCTTTTGAAAAGTTTACTTAACACAATGAAATTGAAATAGTATCATAGAAGCACAGAATTGTCAGTGTTGGAAAGGACCTGAAAGATCATCTCATTCCACAGCCCTTGCCATGGGCAGGGATACCTCCCACCAGAGCAGTTTGCTCAGAGCCCCATCCAGTTTGGCATTAAACACTTCCAGGGATGGGGCTTCCACCACCTCTCTGGGCAACCTGTTCCAGTGCCTCACCACCCTCATGGTGAAGAAATTCTTCCTAATATCTAATCCAAATCAATTCATGTCCACTTTTAATCCATTCCCTCCAGTCCTGGCACAACCCAAGAGCAGGAAAAAAATAAAAATAAGAAAAAAAAAAAAAAGAGGCAGCAATATAATTCAGGTTATTACTTTATTACTTCTGTCCCTTGACTCCCCAAATCACAGTAACCAGAAAATGAAATTAAAGGAGACAAATGGTCTCCTCTTCTTTGTCTATGACCCCCATGCCCTTGCACCCCCAGTTTCTTAATTGCAGTCATACTGTTGGCATTTTAAAATAGTAAAATAATCCCAATCTGAAACAATTCTGATTAAAAAATATCATCCAAATCAAAACAATTATTTAAGGGGTTTACAGTCCAAGAACATTCCTGATATTCTTTTCCCAATCATTAGTTATTCTACCTTGCTTGGTGGAAAAAAAAACCTGTTTGAAATACAAGGCATTAGAAATACTAAAGGAAAATACATTTTCAATTTGAGAGCACCAGCAATATTTGTAATTTGGAAGGTTGTATATTATGACTTCTGTTGTATTAATAGCAATATAAAAATGAATTTAATGTTCCAATGTTCATGATAGTTTCCCTGTAATGGTGCTTTACAGGATTCAGGAAATCAATCCCTGTTAAAAAGTCAGTGCAAAAGCCTCCTTTCATTTTTTTCCTCTTGCCTGGATATTGATCAAAATTTTTCCCACCAAGGAAGAAAGAAGATAGGAAGTTGAAGACACGGCAATGTTGTGTTCCAAGTGCTAGCTAAAAACAAGCACAGTGTATTTCTTGGCAACAGCACAGCAAAGATAAACCAACCTGCCAGGCAAAACCCATCTGTGAAATCTCTCACATCTGGGAATGATAAGAGCCAGGATCTGAGGCAGAACACTAAAGTTGTGTCTTAACTCTGTGGGAGAATTTGATGCAGACACTGGTGAAGTGGAGATGAGGGTCTAAAGAGTAGAAAAGCTTCTGGAAGAGCTGTGTGGCTCTTACATTTTTCATAATGAGTGAAAAATAATGGATCAGAGATATTCAGTAGACAAAAATCAGCTCAAGGCTATTGGCTAAATTTTAACTGCTAAATCAGTTTATATCTAGATGTTAGATTCTCAACTTTGTTGTTTTTTGGTTGTTGTTGTTGTTTGTTTTTTTTTCTCTCTAGCAGAGGTTTTGTCATATTGTGGGGCATTCTTTATCAGTCATAATTAAGCTTAGAACTAGACTGAAGATCTCGGACTGAATCTAATAGCTGTAATAACTTTTTTTCTCCAGGAAAAAAGCTTCAATGTCAATCCCACCTCCCCAAAACAAAAAATAAATCCTATGTTACTCAAAAGCAGGGAACAAATTAAAAATTAATATGATTGTGATAAACAGAACCTCAGGGAAGGAGAAGTTACATCCTTGCCTTTAGGACCAGCATTCACTGGCTAATCTGAGTGCACATCCCCCAGGTAGCTGATGGGCTGTGCTGGGCTCCATGAGGCTGTATTTAGAACATCACTGCAATGACAAAGCTGATCCACAAGAAATCACCAGAGATTATACGTTCCTGCATTATTGTGTCTGAATGAATGGGAATCAAATTTTCTGCATGACACCTCATTCAGCCAGGTTACTGAATGGGAAACCTTCCTGCTTAGAAACATACACTGTGCTGCCCTAGAAGATGCAACTTTCCATGTTCTTTTACTTCCTATATTCTTTTCCTTTAAAAAAAAAAAATAATTATTTTTAATTCCTCCCCTGTTTGTATTTCATGTCATGGGTCGGCTTTATTAACAAAATGGGAAACCTGACCTCTGGCTCTGACTTATCTCAACTACAGGGCACTCAAGCAACCTAATGTTAGATGAAAAAAAAACCAACAAAACAACCAAAAAAAAACCCCTCTCAACAAACTATCATGCCTAAATTGGAGATGTTGTTCCAGAAGGTACAATATAAAATCCAGTGCATGAGGAGAGATGGCTCAAAAAACCAAAGTTCAGGCAAGTTCAAGCTCATGATCCACAAAAGGACAAAGGGCAATGGATTCAAGCTGCAGCACAGCAAGTTCCACCTCAACATGAAGAAGAATTTTACTGTAAGCGTTGTAGAGCATTGGAACAGACTCCCCAGAGAGGTTGTGGAATCTCCTTCTCTGGAGACTTTCAAGCCCTGTCTGGATGCATTTCTGCCTGATCTGCTCTAGTTCTGTCCTGCTCTGGCAGGGGGGTTGGACTCAGTCTTCAGAGATCCCTTCCAACCCCTACCATGCTGTGATTGTGATCAGTGGGCTGCTGATGAACACTGGGAATGCTGAAGCGAGGCTATGGGCACACATACCCTGCCTGAAAGAATGTTTGGTGCCAAACCTTCTCATGAAGACTGGAGCAGGGAATAGTGGCTTTGGTGATCTTACATTTTGTATGATGCTGACACAACTTCACCTTCTGTCATGGGATATAGAACAATTATCTGACAATCTCTAATCTGACTAACCTAATCCAGACCAGGGATGTAAACTTCTATATCCCAAGTTGTACTGGAATATAAAAACCTGTCACTGTCACCACCTTTTCTTCTTGTCCCTGCCTTTGTGGAAGTAGGTGTGCTAGGAGTATCCATTCTCTTAATTAGAGGTGAATTAGGCAGAAGACACATCTAGCTGGTGAATGACAGACAGGAATGAGGCATGTGTTGGGTGCTGACTCTGTCAGACTTGAGACACCACATGTCAGTATTGAGAGAAGAGGTCTAGTGAAAATAACTTGGTAACTTTCCTGTAGCTGTTATTACTACTTGTAAAATGTATTTCTTTTTAAATAAAGAATCTTTTGCACAGACATGAACCTTCTGTAGGATGATGCAGTAACAAGACAAGCAAAAAGTATGGAAAGACACCTTCTGTGCATTGGAACACAAGAAATTATACATATTAATTAAAAAAAAATAAATAAAATGGGCTAAAAATCAAATGGAGAAAAATAATTCCTCAGCCATATACATGCAAATAAATACTATCTGGATGTGTTTAAAGGATATTCATGTATCTGGCATCTTAAGTAATGTAAATAAATTTAAATAATTGATTTTTTCTATGTACTGAAGGTAAGACTACTGAACAAAAAGAAGTAAACAAGAATTACAGGTGCCAGGTAATATGGCTGATATAAGGAAACCAAAAAGGCTCACATTCAAACTAAAAAATTTTTTAGCTTAGTATCATGACTCTGACACTGGTCCACAGCAGAAGTCTAGGAAAAAATATAAGCACAAGTATGTGGTAATAGTTCCCCAGACTATTCCTCTAGTCTCAAACAAATTGTAGTTCAGGGACTTTCTGACTCAGTGGGGTTGTTTTCATACTTAACAGCTCTCCACAGATCCTTTTCCCTGATTTAAACCAGGTACTTCTTGAGCCTTTGTGGATTTTCAGCCTGCAGCCTTTGGCCAAGAGCTCCACCGCTTAATCACTTGAAGAACATCTTCCTCCTCTTTCTTTTGAACCAGCACTTTGACCACCCCTTAGGTCTTGTACTTAATAAGACTGTGAATAATCATCAGCTATTTGCCTTCTTTACATGGCTTTGAATTTTACACATCAAATCCAGCAGGTGCAAATACAATCCTTGCTTCAAAAGACTAGAACCATATGGTGCCAACCTACAGAGCATGGCACTTGGTGTCATATAGTTCACAATCACTCCAAAAAGTAGAGAGAAAGTATGTGCAACAGAGGTAAATCAGCTGGAAAAAAAACCCCTCAAACAGTTGGTCTTCCTGGCCTAAAGGAATTAGCAGTTTTAAAATAACACTTTTGCAAATACCTGGGAATCTGATTTTTAAATGAAGCTTCACAGGTCTTAGACCTGCTGAGAGCAAAGAATGTCTGGTGTTGCTTTCAGTGGCTCTAAATGTTCATTGTGGCCACAGACTCCTAATTAATGATACCTTGTCTTTTGCAAATTTCTTGTGAAACCCGTGGCCAGACTGATGACAGACGTTACATTATCATGCTGATATATAAGGGGATATTTTTACAGGCTTCAACAATTAACTTGTATTAAAAATTTTAAAGTTGCCTTACTCCTCACAAATAGCAGGCACTAGGAATCTATTAAATCTTTGAAGATTATTGGAAAGAGATGTGATCTTAAGACTGAACCAAATAATTTTACAAGGGAACACAATGTATTAATATTAATGTTACTCTAGTAAACATTTCTGACACTGACCACATTATGCCTATGAGATCAATAAATTTCAGCTACTTAATTATCCGGGTGACTGCATTTGCCAATTCAAACACAAATAAATGTCTTACCTGATCAAATACCTTCTAGAGGTTGAAAGAATTGCTTCAAAAGACTGTTTTGTAGTCTTACACAGTCACAATGTTTCCTTCAGCACTAACTACTTGGCTTTTTTTTTTTATGTAAGCTGCTTTAATTTTTTAAGCATTTCTATTTCAGCAGTATCATGGAGCAGTTAGCTGTACCAGTCAGAACCATGGAGCTGAGGCTATTTCCATCTTCTCTTGAAGAGAAGTTAAACACAAAAAGTTGTAGAAACTGGATAAGCACACAAGTCAAGGCTGCCTCTGCAGGTGAAAATGGCTTTCTAATGAAACTGCAGTATGATGAATTAAAATCAAATGTTTTTTTCAGTAATGAAAAGATTTTGGCAAAGCTTTTGTTATACTGTGTTTCCAGCCAGTTAAAGAAATTCACCTATCTCCGGAAATGAATTTGCTTTACAGATATGTAAAAGGCTTATTACAGGTGTAGATCTTCATTTTATTACTGATTCTATGAGAAAATAATTCCAAGCTCAAGGAGTTCCTCAATTTTTGGTGTTTAAACAGCGAAGGAGATTACTGAGACTTGCCATCACCACAATGCTGTTTAAAGCAAGGCTTCCTTGGCACTCAGAAGTAACTGTTTTCCATATTAATGTTTGTTTTATTACAGGAATCCATTTCACATTCAAGTTTTACAGTAAAGCCAACCAAAGCAGTTGTTTGTTCACAGAGGCACAGGATGCAGTGGGACAATTTGTAAGCTCCTTTTCAGATGAAAAATCAATAAAATCTCACCAGGAGATGTTATTTTGCATGCAAAATTTAAAAAGACTAGAGAAACTCCCTTGATACTGCCACATTTGCAAAATGGAATGATACTCTGTACTTCAAACATTCCTTTCTTCTGGAAGTGTCCTGAACTTATTAGAAATAACACAACTAGAAATAGGCACAAGGTGTACATAGAAAAGAATAAAATGTCAAGATTTGTCAGTCTTCCCTGTAGCTTGCAGAGGAGCTACAGGACCACTGCCAATACCTAACCATCACCCCGTTAGAAACACTCACATTCGGAGGCACTGTCTAGAAAATGTTAAGCCATGATAACACACCATTTTTTTTGGTTTTATTTTCTCTGTTTCAGAGATTGTGGTCAGACTGCTCTGTCAATCTTCAGGGTCTCTTTTAAATAGGCAAAGACTGGAACTGGTTCAGAGAAGAGTTACTACAGTGATACGTAGTCTAGCCTGGGAAACATCTTAGGAAACATTTAAGAACAGATAGTTGATTTGTCAAAAAACAGTAGTTATGAATTGAACTCTTGTAAGATGCTATGCCTAGAAGAGGAATCACTCTACATTGAGGAGCACTGAAGGAGTGAGAGTGAAGAGTCTGAGGGTGGCAATCAACCACAAATGCCTCATTTGCCAGTGGCACCATTAGTATTTAGAGCAGTCTGAATTACTGCACTTACTAAAATACAGCAGTAGTTACTGTGTCAGGTAGGTGAAAATATTAACAACTTCATTAACTTTTGAATGCTGTGAATGGAGAGAACGCTGGATGTTCTCATCTATATATGCTACTGGGGGAATAATACTCTACAGAGTAAGCCCTAGGCTTGCAGCACTGCCAAACATGCTAGGTGAGGGTTATGACTGTCAGGGGAGACTGGAGCTTGGGTTGTTGTGCCTCAGACAATGGAAAGGACAGTACTAGTAATTGCACAACCCCCCCCCCCCCACATTGTCATATCAGGGGAAAGAGACAGAACAAGTTGGCACATTGCTCAGTAGAAGTTCTCCCGGCACAACTGCCTTGTTCCTTTCTGAACAGAGGTCACTGCATAATTTTATGTTTGTGCCTTCTGGAGTTTTGGATACTGAATAGCTTCACTGCCTGCTCTGGCAGGGGGTTGGACTCAATCTCCCGCGTCCCTTCCAACCCCCACCATTCTATGATTCTGGGAAAAATAATTTCTTAGTGTTAAACAGTTTCAACTAAAATGCATCTACTGCATATGAAATGCAAAGAGGAGAGAAGGTATTTGGGTAGACTGCACTGTTAGTACCACCCAGATTTCCTCTGTAGCATTCTGTGTATCCAGTCCAACCTGTTTAAGATATTTAGTGAGACAAAGGGAACCAAGCTTACTGAGATAGATGATGAAATTGTTCAGCTGTCTCAATCATCATCAAACCTTTGAACACTCAAATGTCTGCAAATTCATACAAAGATGCATCCAAATTCCATGTATGTGCCTTTATGCAACTTCAGCATCTTGTGCAAACTGATTGGTACGTACATTGTGCAAAAACCAGTTGTGCCTTTTTTTCGGGGGAGACAACATTTAAAAACAAGCAAATGGAATGGAATTGGAAATTTATCCAAGTTCTTGCTATTTACATATGACAGTAGCCTAGTTATAGGCACATCCCTGTAGAAGTTAACACTAAATAGAAGCACTGATTTCAGAATCTGTACATCCAAGTGGTATTTAGATCCCATTACCCCTGTATCAAAGGGAATTTCAGCACTGAGGTAGCAGTATTTTTTATTTTAAAAAAGACCCCAACATGTATTTGGTATTAAAAGCCAAATGTTATATTCTCACTTTGGCTGTTTTTTACTCTGTTGATTATGTCATATGATCCATAACTTTTTAATAAAACAGATTTCAATGAGGGCTAGAGCTCTAATCTACAGAATTCACTATTTTTTCTACTATATTGAATGAATTTGTAGGATATGGCAGTACACCTAAGCAAAACCTGCTGAAGTGTTGCATCAAGAAAGGGATTATCAGACATTAAATTGAATTATGTAAATATATATATAAACACCACAAAAGCAGTACTTCTGTGCAACAACAGTAAATGGCTGATCTTACTGATGAGACAATTTTCAGCCTTAGCAAAGACATGAAAAAATACAGGAAGAATTCTGCAAGTCAGACAGAGATGACAGAAGTGCACACAGGGCCACAGTTTCACTGTTATTTCAGACAGACAGGCTCACAATTTCTCCTCTCCAGGCAGGAACATCCCAAGCCACACATGCTCCCCTTCTCCAGCTCCATGGACAGCACGGCTGTTCCTTCTGGGCACAACAGCAGTGCCTTATCTTACTGAACAGGAAACATATGTTGCAGTCACACATCAGAGCCTGTAAATCAGGATACCTTTTTGTTGTTGTTAGCATATCTATCTCACTTTTTTCCTGCAGGTGGAGAGGCTTCAAATGTCAAAGAAACATGCAAGGCTATTTTTTTTCTGCTTGCTGAGGAAAAGCATCATCTCTTTCTCTAGGCAATAGGTAAAAGCAGAAAATAACTTTTACAGCAATTAATTTTGTTTGAACAAGACAGACTTCTGGCTTGGCCAGGGTCTGATGTGCAATGATCAGGTGGGTTCAGACCCTCAGGCATATCCTGAATCTTTGCAGTTAGCTTTGACTGCTTGTTTAAAAATGAAAAACTATAGCTAGACACAAACCTGTAAGCCAAGGGAACACTGTCCTCAGGCTGAAACCTAATGATGAAGCTGATAATTGAAGTGGATCTATTCACATAGTGGTCTTATTAGCAGGAAGATGGATTTCCTGCACTGTTTATTACTCAGGAAGTTGATCACTGATAGATATTTTTCTAAAAAGGTACTTTATTGAATGTTTTAAAACACACTAGTAAAAGTGTTGTTAATACTCTTTTACTATTCTCATAGCTATCAAAATATGTTGTGCTACAGATCTGTAACAAGGGGTTTAGTGAAACAGCAACTTAATTACAGGGTCAAGGATGACAAGGTTCAAAGTAACTTACTGCAAGGCATCTCCAGCCAAGGCACGTGAGTGTGCTGAAACAGAAAGCACAGCTAGACACACAGCCAGTGAAATCACAGAATGTCAGGGGGTGGAAAGGACCTCAAAAGACCATCTAGTCCAACCCCCTGCCAAGAAGGATCACCTAGATCAGGTCACACAAATCAACAGTTATGCACTGAGCAAGCTGTTCATTTCAATAGAGCAATCTTTCAAGGTTTGTGTAAAAGGGGGTATTAAATAAAAGTTCTCATCCAAAGTGCCTTTGACTTGAGAGACCACTGTACTAACAATGATTTTGTCAGTGGTACAAGACTGCTGTGATTCCTTTGGTAATTCCTCAGTCACAGCATTGATATTTGCTTAAGTTGTTGATCAGATCAGAACCCCTGAATAATGGGAGATGCAGACACTGAAGAAAGACCACCTCCTTTATAACCCATTTTGAGACTGAAAGATTTCTCATCCATCTCTCCTTATCTACATATAGTAGGATTTTTTTTCAAATTTCCATAGTAGCTTTAGAAGAGTTTAGTCCAGTTATATATTAATATAAGCATATACTACCAGTAAAAAAAAAGTAAAAATAGTAAAGACAACTTTCTGATTCACTAGCTTACCAGAAATAAAAAGAGGATTATTTACCTATGTGGATATACGTATCTCTTATATACTGGTAGCATATAGAAAAAACCAGCATGCATTAAAATTCTTTAATATCTGTTGGGGGTATAATTAAAAAGAAAAGATAGATACCTCTGTATCTGACAAATATTTAAACAAGTGCATCACAAGATGGGGTTTTTTTGTAATGTATCTGTATGCTAGAATTGCTGCATTCATTTGTAAATGCCATGGATTAAAACAAATAATCTTTATTGCCTTCTATAAATGACATTATTTAAAGTTTAGGAAGCACTTTGAAATGCAACTTGTTTGTGAATGTGCTAGATAAAGGGTAAGTTTTGGTACTATACATTTTCAATGACAAAAAATATCTATTAGTATTATTTTATTGATTTGCTAAAATGACAGCAACAAGCTGAATTTGTTCTACTGTGAAAATGCTTTTACATTACACTGCTGAAGAAATGGGTTCTTGGTTTTGTTGTTCGTTTTTTTAAAGTTATGCTCAGTGCAGGAGAAATTACCTCTGTGCAAATGTGAGCTCTGTAAACAAGCACCAATATAAGGACCTTATATAACACAAGAAAATTAAGACATGGCTGAGAAACTCTGTAGAATATTAATTCTGTTAATTCCTCTGGTAATAGCTGCAACTAGTCTGGAACAATCCTTTTGCATAATGTTAACTAATTTTAATAAAAAATAAAAAATCCTTTTTTGTTTGTCTGGTTTTTTTCCAAAGGACCTTTAGACCAACATCAAGAAAATATCAACATACTTAAAACCTGGAAAATTAGGAGGCAAGGTTTTTCCCAAACCAAAATGGATCAGAGCAGGGCAGCCACTGCATCTGAATGTATTTTATTATGGAGAAAATTATGAGCAAATAATTGGAAATTTAATTCAGATTTTAATTTTTCCACTACTGCCCCTTGATTAATAAGCTATGTTGTAAGGTAAGTACTGACACTCTGTAGCATTTCATTCCAACTTCTATACTCTAAAAACATCTGTAATATTCCATTCAAATTATTTTCATCTCAAAATCTTTTTTATTGTACAAATGCAAATAAATTTCCTAACACAGGGTAGTTTTTTTTAATAACATGTTCATTTCAGAATATAGTAGCTCACTCTTTATTAAAAATGGTTTATCACTCGAGTGTTTTAAGGCATTACAAAAGGAACAAGGTTTGCCTTGAATAAGATAGAAGCATAACTCAGAAAAGCAATGCTATGTACTGTAAATACACTTTATACCCTCTATAATGCATGAGAAAACATGTTTATAACTGGACCAGGACACATTCTTTAGCTACCCCATCTACTTGGATTCTACTGTGCCTTATGAATATTTAATGGTAAATGAAGAAAGAATGGATTTTAATAATTGGAAGTGAAATTCACCCTGCTGACTTTGAAGAATAACACCCCAACATAAAATTCACCAGGGAACTCCTCAATATTGCAGAGTGTGTTGCTGAAATATATGTACCTCTGACGGAAAAATGAGAAAAAAACTCCATGCATTATATGAAAGCCTCAATCTCTTAGCTATGACTCCTCATATCCTTTCCTTTATTAAACTTTTAGAGAAAATAGGATGGTACTCCAACTTAGTCTATTGTGTACATTGATTCTGAATGTGCACATGAGAAGGTGCATTGTGCTTCAGCCAGTTCTAGGACAACCACCTATTTTTGTCAGACCTTTGGCTCAATTAAAATAGTACAAAATCTAAATACGAGGTTTTTTCCAAAAATCATTCATATAACATTGATGTAACTACACCAATCACTGAGTTGACCATTATCAAATAGTACAGAATTAGTGGATGTCCAAGCAGTATTTGTATAACTAGGACATTAAAGGAATGATCGATGGCAAGACACGGATGTCCAGCACTTAGAGGTGCTCTACAGTTTGTTGCTCCAGAAAAGCAGAGATCTGCACATCACCCACCAGCCACATGGGACTGGAGATCCCAGGGCACTTACACAGTTAGTGATAATGTATGGGAAGCTAAACTGCATCCTAAAATAAACAGCACTTACCCATCTAATCCAGTTTAGTCATGTCAGTTCCATTACAGCCAAAAACACTATACAAGAAAGGGTCACCAATAGAGAATATTTTCTTAAACAGAATACAAGTCAGACTTGGGCAACATCTCTTTCAACACTAGCATAAAGGAAGATGACTACTTTGGTTACCTCCCAACATGTCTATTGAGATGAAGCTTACTGCAAGATCACTTCTGGAATTCCGTGTTAGGAACAACATCATTTGAACTGAGTTCCAGTCACATGAATGACTCAATGTTTCTCTAGTAATAGTAATGTAGCCTCTATTGTTATATCAGTGATTACTCATGGAAAACTTTTGTTATTATGGGGAAAACAGTCAAATAAACAACTCCCTCACCTCAGGATTTCTCCTGAAACATTAGATATTTCGATTCACAATTATGGTTGTGCTACAATGTCCAACCCCCCCCATTCCTTCAGCATCTTTCTGTACTTGTTTAACATCATTTGTTAAATCTGTCTTGATTAACATCATTTTGCAACCAAAGTCAAGAATAGATTTAATATTTAGTTTCAAATTTCCTTTTTCTGCTTACGTTAAGTTAGCTTGATCCAATTGCACCTTAAATTTGTTAGAGATAATTAGTTAACATATTATCCCATATTAGTTAACATTATGCAAAAAAACCCTAGACTTTCACTATTTTATTCACGTTTTACTTTTATAGTGTGCATGTTTGAAGTTAGTTTACAAAATTTACTTCAGTTGCTGATATGATACCAACTACTTCCACCCAGCTGATAAAATATATTTTGGCACTAGTTTTAAATATAAACTAAAAAGGCAATTAAAACAAGTGAAAACAGTTGATATGAAAGTGTACTCATGTCTGGAGCCTGACAAGTGATAAAACTCTAGATATAGATTTAGAATGCATAATTTTACCTGGGATTTAAAAATAAGTCCTAAGTACATTGTCTCATAAATGAATGCTATATGCAAGGAAATGCACTGTGGTAGAACCTGCAATAAAGCAATCTTCACTTTTCTGTGACATTTGGTGAATATTTTAAGAGCTTGGTTTCAGTCTTTCTTAGCTCTAACAACTGGTTTAATACTGTTCTTCCCTTCTTCCTCCCCCTTGAGTTATCAGTGAACATCAAGTATTTCTCCAGAAGGAAGTTTTCAGGTAATGCTGAAATTTCCTGAATTATGTGAGGAACAACATCTGCATAGATTTTTGTATTTAAAGGAATTACAGGAGGAAGTAAAAAAATTGAAGACATTGTTAATGTCCTTCCAACCTTTTGACAAAATAGATTTTTAATACAGACTCAAATTGTAGTTCAGGACTGGTGCCTAGACCCAATGTGGAAGTGGTAAACACTGGATTCCATGGTGATGACTAGCAGAAAAGTGGTTTGTTTCACTGGACAGGAAAAAAAAAAAAAGGCATGAAATAAAGGTATTGGGACAGACTGCCAATCCAAAAGCATAATTGTATGAATCATAATCTCCTGTAAACCTTGGAGTGAGAGCAAGGGGTTAGATTCTGGAGAGTGGATGTTAGTTAGAATCTCTTCACTGAATTATATTCATTTTTTATGTGGCTGCATATCTATTATTCTCATTACATTAAGACTCATGGAATTACTAGTGCCCAGGGAGGGTTGTTATGTAGAAAAAGGCATAATTTAAGGCCATGGAATGATAAATTGATTATGAATTTTTAAACAGGTGAATCTTCGAAAAAAATGTAATTACAGAGCTGCCTTGAGAAAAGGCAATGCATTTTCACTCAGATATTGTACTCTGGCCTCAGCTGAAAAACAGTCTCTTTCCAAGTTTTCACAACAACTGCAAGGGTTAGGAGCGAGTTCCTGGAGGATATGGAAAAAAAACCCCTAAACCAACCCAACAACAAAAAAAATCGAAAACCCAAAACACCCAAAGAACCCCACAAGCAATAAAACCACACCCCCAAAAAAAGTGCAGAAAAGTTACTCCATTTTTTTTCCCCAGTAATTACCTCAGAGTACATTTCTGTATACTAGTGAGTGTACTGGCAGTCCCCATGGCATTAGCTGGCATACGGCCAGCATCAGCTAACTTTATCCTATTTAAGCAAGAAGTAGTGGATATCACCATATGTGCACCACTTCTTGTCTATTATTTAGACTAGGATGTGCCTCTCATGGAGGAAAAGCTACTCAGGCCATCAAGGCATGCAGATGGAGCATTTACTTTCCCCTTATCTTCCTTTTTCTAAAAGTTCTGGTAGACACTGCTGAACTGGTTGCATATATGTTAAAAATTGTTTACTCAAATAAATGGGTCAATTTTCATAAGAAAAGTTTGAGATCTTGAGACACTACCATTACTTCAGAAGCAGGAGTGGTAATTACATGATTATAATACATATAACTTAACTCAGTACTGTTGTATACCCATAAAGAATGATCTCATTCTCACTTTGCAAGATAGCTCACTTTTTAACAGAACATGTATAATTCAGAAGGCAAATAATGAAAGACAAAAAGATATTGAGGACAGAATGCTTAAGGGTAATACAGATGGACCTTGATTATTTTGTGAAGTTTGTTTTATACAATGGTATTTACAAGCTTTGACTGGAAAGATAAAGCTGCTTTGACTAGACTATTCCTCAATATTTTACCTGATGTAAAGTCAGGAGTGTTAGGGGACAGTGGTGTCATCACCTTTCAGATAATCTGGCACCTATTCTTGGACCTGTTACTGATTGTTGGTCACACAATGGTGGAGGACAAGTAATAATTTTACTCTGCCTCAATTATCCTATTTACAGAATGAGGACAATGCTGCTTCTCTGATTTTTGGGGTGATAGTGACATCAGAGTGAAGTTAAAAAAAAATCTTGATAAACCAGTTTACAGCATATGACCTTGACTAACTGTAAATACCTAAGAGATAAATCAAAGAAATAAAACTCAAGGTAGCTCTCAAATTAATTCTCACCATTTCTCACGTAGCTTCCTGTAACAAATATATTATTTACCATCCCGGCTTGGATTAATATGATGAGATTCACTATTTTAAACAAATTGCTTGAAAAAAGCTATCATTTAGTAATTTTCCAGTTTAAATGGAAGAAAAGGGTCATGGTTCATAGATGCATATTAAATTAACTAACAGAAAGCAATTTACTTCTCCTTAATTAAAGTTTATCAATTCAAAACAAAAGTGGTAAAGGGATTGCAAAATTATCTTTTCAGGTTTATATAGTTAGTATTTGAATAAAAATGGCTTTTGCCTGAAATCCAGTTACATTAAAGAATTGTAAAGAGAAGTGTTCTTCAAAAAATGGAAGTAATCTTTGTTTCTTCATTAAATGGCAGAGTTCCATTCAGTCCTAAGTCATAAGGTTTATGTGATTACTGGAAAACAAAGTTGAAATATGTAGGTGAGAATCATCCAGAAGCTTCTAGAATGCAAGGCCAATCCACACTTCAAGCTTGCCACACAAGGTGATGCGCCTGTGTGGCACTACACCAATGACTAGGAGCATTTAGGACCCTACAAATTGCACCCGGGGCACAAAATACTCTTCAACTACAAAGAGCAGTGAGGACACTGGAACCTGAAGGTGTAAAACACAGAAGACACAACACACCCTCACACTGAACTGCCCTCACACTGTTCTCATGCTGAGCAGTAACCTGCTCTCTTAGCTTGCCCAAAGGGCAGCTATCCCTCTCCTCTATTTTAACTAAAAACCTTCCCAGCAATTCCCAGCTTTGTCCCCTCCTCACAGGCCATCCACTTAGCTTTCAGAAAGCTGGGAATCTAAATTCCTCCTCAACAGAGAGGTAGCTCATCAGCTACCCAGGATACTTCTGCAGTCACCAGGTTCCTCTTCCTCATCTGCACACAAGTGCTGGCACTACAAATCATTACACTTACAGAGCTCTTCCACAACACCCTCCCTTTAACAGTGGAGGAGACTTTCCACTCACCAGATTCAATTCAAAGATCAGAAGCTCCATTATTTTTAACACCAAAAGACAAAACACTACTGCACCATTTTCATCATTGTACAGACAGACACAAGGTGTTCACCGCATCCACAATTAAATAATCTCCCCCTTAGCCCAATTAAGAGAAAAGATATCAGCAACTTACACAGCATGCAGCAAAGCTAGAGGGGAAAAAATCCAAGGCTTTATCTTCAAAGTCAGGAATTCCAGGAAAATGCAAAGCCCCTAGAACAAGAAAAAAAGCACAACCTATTAAGTCAGTAGTCACCTTGCCAAAAAAAAGTTACTAACCTTAAAAAAAAAAAAAAAAAGCAGCAAGTGCACCTTCACCTACTTACAGGCTGAACCTTGAGTGGGTTCCTCAAAAGGAAAGCAGCCCTTCTACAACAGCATCTCTACAGAGAGCTCAAGAGCCATCCCCTTAACCTACAGCACCCAAGTGCTCTAAGCACAAAGCAGGGTAGGAGCTGAGGGAGCTCCCTGAGCAGAGGCTGTGGCTTATATACCACAGGCCCCACCCACCACCTGCCCACAGCCTCCTGGGAAGGGGGTGGGACAAAGCCTTAAAGGTATAAAATGATGGTGTGCAAGGCTCTGAAGGGTGTGTTGTGGCACTTGGTGGAGAAGGTGAGACCTACTTTGCAGTAGTTGTGTATATTTTGTTCGCAATGTGTCAGACTCTTCAAGGAGCTTTTTGTAAGGGGTGTGGCTGGGTGGAGGAGGGACTTAATAATAATTTAATAACTTAATTTAATAATTTTTATTAAAATTTAATAATTTTTAAAATATTTTTGAAGCAGGAAAAAAAGACAAAGTTTTCTCTTAGATAGTGTTGTTTTTCACCAATGCATCACCACCATCTGATAGACAGAATAGATGTTATAGTTTGGCAATTAGATGTCATAATTTTAATTTTCGTTGTGACATCTGTAATTGAAAATCACTAATGTTAAATCTCTATTATCAAATATACAGTTATAGATTGAAATGGGCCAGTGTAAGAAATAGCCTCAGAACATTGCAAGAGTGATTTGGGGCATATTACCACATGAAAAATTATGTTAAGAAAATAAATCCTGGGGGATCTCAAAAGTGACAAGTAACATAAAACTTTGAGTGATTTTGTAAGTACAATGAAGTGACAGAGAAAGTTATTAAGAAGTGTTAGGTTTTAATATGAATTATAGGATGGAACAGTTGGTATTGGGGGAAATAACAGCTACCTCCCTTGATACAATCATTCTGCACCAGAACACAGGAGGTGTATTTATTGCCTTCTGAGAAGTCTGTATGTATGGCACAGAAAAGAATTCTCTGTAGGAAAAAAAAAAGGTTTTAGTTGATATAAAATATATGAAAATAGTATGTTCCAGTGAAGAGAGTGCACATTAAAAAAAAGTAAAATATCTCCTGCCTGCTCCTTAGGCAGGACAATTCCATAAATTACATGGACTTAAATGGGTTAATGATGCAACTGCTAGGAAATGACAGGAGGATCATACCAGGTAACAAAAGCAAGAGGAATTAATAAGTTCTCATGAGATCCTATTAGTCTGGTACCCTTTATTCAAGCAAGAAGGGCTTCTGGGATATTACTGGAATAAGAGGTGGGTATGAATATTGATGATTAGTATATCCTTCAATCTACCAGTAGACTGGCAGGGAAGGTCACACTGGACCCTAGCAGTGCAGTGATAGTACCACAGGAAGAAAGTGATTACTCAAAACAGTTGATATAGAAATAGAAGTTGACAATGCACAGTCCTCAGTGACCAAGAAATTAGATGACATTCACTTTTCTTATGAAGGAATTCAAGCCTACTATGAAATCATATAATATGTTAATGACATCTGGGGGATGCATTGCTTGAAGTATCTGAAAGCTAGAAAATATGAGCCTGAGATTTTCAGTAGCCATCAAATCCACCACATGGTGCTTTTCAACTTACCTGTCTGTGAAGTTTTATCTGATTTCTAGTATCCAATCCTGTACATTAGACTTCTTTATGAAATGAGGTTCATCTTGTAGTAGTCATCAGTAGGATGGCACCTTTGAGGTACCATAAGTGAGAATTCTCATAAAAGATGCAAAAGTTTTATTCTTTGTAATCCAAAAGAAGTCAAATAACTGACTTCTCTATTACTAGTACATATATGAGGCAAAAACAGGAATCTCAGAGAACTACTAGATAGCAGATTCATTTCTTTGCTAGAAGAATATCGGAATGTAGAAGATCACTTGACTTTGGACTTGATGATCTTGGGGTTTTTTTCCAGCCTTGATGATTCTGTAATGATTTGGTGACCCACCCACATAAATAAACAGCTAATGATGTTCTGCCTTGTTGAGTCCAATCTGTTACAAGAGTCTTATCTTTCCACATCCTACTCTGCTTCACAGACATGTTCTGCTTTGTACTGAAACATCATTTTCTGTTGTTAGCCATTGTATTTTCTGTGGGAAGCAATCACTGTCATAATGACATCATAATTCTTGGAAATTCTTGGAAATACTTGGAAAATTCCAGTGCATGGGTTCTCTATTTTGACAGGTAGCTGATATATGGGATGTAAGCATGAGTAAGAGAGAAATATGTATCACATTTGTTTTTCCACAGAATGTCCTGGATAAGTAAAGACAGCCTATGACTGTTTTCTTAGCATATTTGAAATGAGAATTTTACCTTCTTACTTTTTTTTTTAGTAGGGTCATCACTCCATAAATATTCCACAAAGGAATTGCAATGAAAATACTATTTTGCTGTATTTGCTCCTTAATACTGTTTAAATTGTTTTTATGCCTTACTGTTTTTATTGGCACCAACTATCATTCATCTCCTATACTTCATCTTTTCTCTAAGCAGGTTGGTCTTGTAGACAGAGTCTATTTCCAATTGCCAGAAGTGTGGACATAACAGTGTACACGATGGCAGTTATCACAGCTGAATTAATGTCCAATGAAGTCTTAAACTACGATTTTGATCTGTTGTTCTAAATCTAGGTGAGGCTTAGTGTCTACTCTGAGTCTGGTTGTTGAGGAGAAAAAAACAAAATATATAAATCCAAGCACACAAGTAGCATGGCAGGCTTTCTTTTTATTTCTTTTTAGCTTGTAAATCAGAATAATTTAGATGTTTCTGCCTACAGATTGGCAAATCTTATAGGTCATTTGATTAAAAATACTGTCTTGTTCTGGAAAGGATCTTTTGAGGGTGATCCAGCCTTTCTGTAGTACTCATGACATAAATAAAACAGAACAGATTTCTAGCTTTTTTTTAAAAAAAAAAATTCAATAGCTAATAAATTTTAATATGAAAAATTGGTTCATGGGTTTTTTTTTGTTGTTGTTCAAAGTAGTTTCTGTACTTATGTACATTTATTTTTTTTAGATAGGAGCAACAAAGAACACAAAGGAACCAAAGCTACATTTGTGTATGGAAAAATACTCCAAGCAATAATTTATGGATAAAAACCTAAACTTTACCTCAGAGACTGATTACTTACCATAAATTTACTTACTAGGCCTGAAGGTGACCTGATATTTACCTGTCCTCTTAACTGGTAATTTGGTGTTACCCAGATGACTGCTGTCAGTTTAATTTTGATTGCCTAGTAAAGTTTTAAAAGTGTAGTAAAGACTATAAACACATTACAGTGACCTGACTTTTCTAGAGCTTCTGCTTGTGTTAGCTGACATTTTCAAGCCTCAGGGTATTTTTTGTTCAGCAATGAGAGTGGATGTATATCCATGTTGACTTTCCTATCCAAATGAATTCAGGAGAGGAATAATCTGCAACTGGGAGTGAAAGTCATCTTAATGCTTCAACATACGACTAAAATAATGTTTTGTGGTTTTTTTCTGACACAAAAGTAATTATTTCAAAGTAATTCCTATTTACATTTCCAGAATATTTAGTGATGAAACATAGAATCATGCCTTGGGTTGGAAGGGACCTCAGAAGGTCATGTAGTCCAACCCCCCCTGCAGTGAGCATGGATGTTCTCAACTAGACCAGGCTTCTCAGAGCCTCCTCAAGCCTGACTTCGAATGTCTCCAGGGATGGTGCCTCCACCACCACCCTGGGCAACCTGTTCCAGTGTTTCACCACCCTTACAGTAAAGAACTACTTCTTCGCCTCTGACCTACATCTAACCAGCTGTAGTTTAAAAACATTGCCCCTTGTCCTATCACTACATGCCATCATAAACAGCTCCTCTTCTGCTTTCCCACAGGCCCTCTTCAGATACTGGAGGCTGCAACAAGGTCTCCTCAGAGCCTTCCCTTCTGCAGGCTGAACAACCCCATCTCCTTCAGGAGCCTTGTAGGAGAGAGATGGTCCAGCCCTCTAATCATTTTTGTGGCCCTCCTCTAGACCTGATCAGGTCCATGTCCTTTGCTGAGGGCTCCAGAGCTGGATGCAGTGCTTCAGGTGAGGTCTCCAAGGTTGGCTTAGTGTTGCTGGAGCAGTTTTAATTTAGTTTATATTAGACAAAGAGCAGAGGAATGATCTATCTTCTGAACTTCTTAATAAAAGGAAGTGCTGCTATAAGCACATGAAACAACACCAAATTCCCATAATAACCTAACATCATAATTTCAGAAAACACATCCTACATTAAAGTTAGAATTGAAGGGATGGAATACTGTGTTTAGACAGGGATATAAAAATAATAAAATTAATGGTATTACAAAGATGAAAAAGTGTGGTGTACTGTATCTTCTTACACAGCAGCTTTCAAGTTTGCATAGTGGGTCATGGTTTCAGAAGCTTACTCTGTGCAGGGATAGGAGGACAGTGACAGTACTCAACCAGCTTGCCTAAATAAAGGCACCTAATGCAATTTGCTATATCCTACAGCAGCCTGCCTGGCCTCTCGTTGCTCTGCTGCTCTGAGCAGGTAGAAGTCTCTGGTTCTAGCTTGCATTTGCTGTCCCTGTGCAGAGTCTCCAGTACCAGGGAATGTCTCAAGTAGCACTCAGTACTTTTTCCTGTGCAACTGAAGTAAGTCTGGATTTTAGAAATCACACCGAGGACTGCAGTTAGTTAATTTAGTTAGTTACTTGTTAATTCTTGGATAGAATTATTTAATTAAGCATAAATTTCTTGATTGACATGAATTTTATTTAAAATGCTTCTCATTTGTGACTTCAGGTGAATGGAAGAGGATATGAAAAAAGTTAACTACTTTTAAATACAGAGACTGATGTAAGGAGTCCTTTAACAGAAACTGCATTATTTCAGTGATGCTTTGTATTTTGGACAGTTGAATTTTAGAACATTCATGATCATAAGATCACATAAACAAGGGATGTGTATGGAACTGCTTGCTACTACAATGGTCCTAATCTATAGGTGGTTTTCTTTATGTGTTTATGAAGAATATATAACATTGTAGAAGCTCAAATAAAGAAAAATCATCAAATAAATGTGCTTATATTTTCAACTACTTAATTCAGAAAGCTATTGGCCTAAAGAAAAACTAATGTAGATAAGATCTCTCTTCTTTCATTAAATAAAAGGTACATGGAAGTATTTGATATTTGAAAGGAATGAGAATTACAGTATGTGCCAGATTCTGGGGTTTAGCAAGGGGATTTGCACCCTTTCATCTGCAAATCAACACTTCACATTCAGTGAATGGATGAAAGTGTGTCCTTTATTAAATATATAATGAGCTTTTAATTATTAATCATATAACTGATGGCACTTTGGTACAGATATAATGCTAATGCATAGTTTACCATTTATATTATAGAATTATAGCATAGATAACATAGAATTGTGGCTAAACATGATAGCAAACATTAAGTTTGGCCACCTTTGTGACACTAGGCTTATTCCATTAATGAGGACAATTAAGGTCAGCATGAGGTTTAAGAGAGAGTGTGAAGTAGGAATCTGGTCTCTGGATAATCAACTAATGCTATGTAAAATGTCTACACGAACTAAATACAGAATTTCTGAGGAGTCCTGTGTCAGCCAGCTATATTATATGGAGCATTGCCTTGTATTTACATAGTAATGATCATACCTCATCTTGAAGCTGCACTGTCAAGAAACACTGATGCCTAACACAATCTGGGTCAGAACCATTTCAGTATTTCTGTATGCATGGCAGGGGTTTATATAATGCCAGTTGCTGGTTCAGATCTACTCTCCAGCTCTAACAGATGCTTCAAATGTATTCTTGGGTAGAATTAGAGAAGAACCTAGATATGTTCTTTGTACTGAAGTAAAGTAATACATTGCTTTTGCCTGTGTTCATAATGAAACAAAGTTTTTTGGTTGGTTGGTTTTCCCCAAGAAAGAATTTATTAATGGTCAAAGGGCTACCTTAGCATTTTGTCAGGGGAGTTAAACGTGCTTTTTAGTCTGCTATTGCTTTTTAGTCTGCTTTTTAGTCTGGAAATTGGTGTGCCTTAATCCTCTACCTGATAAACAATCAAGGTTTGGCAAAATGTTCAGTGGAAATTTTTGAAATCTAACCATACATTAAAAAAAATCAACATGTTTTTTGACAAATTTGTTTTACATATACCTTTTAGCATGTCATCCATCATGTTCCTCCATTCCAATAGTTATTCTTTGTGAAAAAGTAAGTGTATTTAATTTCATTTGTATCTTTAATATATTTAATCTCCTTTTAATTACTTTTCCACATTCTTACAGCATTTTTGACCCTTGTCAGATATTATTTTCAAAAGTATTCTGATCCTAAGGACAGATTGGAGCCAAAAATTCTGAAAAGCCTTTCTGCTTGGAACTTCTACTATCATTTTGTTGGAAAGTACAAATAAAGAAGCCATAATTAGATGATGCTATCATAATTTTATTAATTATTTCTTTATAATAATAATGATACTTCCTGGTGTCAAAAATTTCATAAGTTTATTGAGCAGGTTAAGCTACCAAAACAATATCCAGTGCTAACCATCTTACTATTTTCCATTCTTGCCTTTAGTGAATACTGTCTTCTCAGCAGACCTGCTTTGTTTTGGGGTTTTTTTTGTAATGCCACAGTCCTTGGAACGACTAGTTACTGATACTGATTAAAACCTTGCAGAAGAGAGACTGAAATGAAGGCCAAAATTCTAGAAGCAACTTGGAGTTACTTCTTTGAGAAACTCCCTTCTGACAGCTCTCTTCCAGCTGTGTGTAACACGCTGTCATTCTGTTATGTTCAATATTAGTTCACCTAGGCCAATGTGTGTTAAATCAATGTTAACCTCAAGTGTCAGCTCACTTCATTTTCAAGTTCTCAGGCTACTTCATTCAGTTACAGCAGCATGGTTCAAGGAGACTTGACTGATATTTTAAAGCACCGAATCATTGAGATTTGCATTTAAATCTACCCTGTTCTCCTTTTTAGTTTGACTGCTTAAAATGCTGTTTATAACTTGTAGAGGCACTCCACTGTGTACATTACTTGTGAAAAGACAGCCAGCGTTTAGATTTCATCAGCTGTCAGCTTAACTTGTCTGTTTAAGATTGAATTTGTATTATTTATTGGAAAAGTGCTCCTGGGCTTCATCATTGTTAAAATACAGCATCATGCTACCGATGAACAGAAGCAGGCTGACATAAAGTGTGGACTATGACTCAGTCACCTGGTATTATCAAGAAAATTCAAATTGGTTTGTACTAAAGCAAATATGTCAGCTGGTGTTCAAAGGCAGTTTCTCCTTCTTTTTTTTTTTTTTGTTTTTTGGTTTGTTTTTTTTTTTTTTTACCTGTAAATGTTTAAACAACAGGCAAGCAAGCGAACATTCCCCTTGACCAAACTTGTAGTGTACATAAATTCAGAGATCTGCTACTCTGTCATCAATTACTGGTTAAACTCTTCTCACAATTCCTAGTGTTACAACTTTTATTTGCGATGGCAGCCAACCAGCACTAAAAAACACAGAGCTTTTTTCTAGTTTATGTGAAAGTCCACAGACACACACTAAAACTGTCAGGGAATTGTGAAAAGCAGGCTCACATGAAGGACTTGGGAAAAGAGGATCTTATTAATGTAAGAGACCTTTGTCAAATCAGTTGTGGTCAGCCGAAAGCCCCTGAGAGAAATCATACATTACTAATTTCAGTCGTAAGACTAAAATCAGCTTTGTTTCCTGGCCTTCCTACTACAGCAGTTATGAATCATGAGTTAGGTTTAGTTAGCAAATCTGTTGGGCTACGCTGATAAGCTCAACTCAGTTTTTGCTGTAACAGACATCGACAAAACATCATAGAATAAAAGAATCACAGAATGGCTTTAGTTGGAGGGGACCTGAAAGGTCATCTAGCTTTACATCCCCTGCCATGGGCAGGGACACCTCACACTAAACCAGGTTTTTTCAACCCTCGTCCAGCCTCTTAAACACTTCCAAAGATGATGAGTCCACAACTTCTCTGGACAATCTGTTCCAGTGTCTCACCATCCTCATAGTAAAGAACTTCTTCCTAAATATAATCCAAACCTGCTCCAAACAGCAGAGTAGTTTTGGTGTGCTCAAGGAAATACACAGCCAAACTACACATTGTCCTGGCTTGAGTGAGGACAGAACTAGTTCTGTTCAGTGATTATACTTTTCAGCTCAGTTCTTCTCACTCCCTGCACTATCTGAAGTCAGCAGCTGTTTGCCCAGGCAGTGGCTGCTCCCAGCAGTGAGACCACCCCATGGTTAGAGTCAGCACCCAGGGTTGGGGTGCAGACCAAGGCCACTGCTGGGGCTTGTGCACCACAGTGGGAGGTCCAGAAAGTAAAAGGCTGCACATGGTAATGTTTCCCTGATAGTCTTTCAGTTTGAATTAATCTCTGGACATTAGGAACAAGACCATAGTCCTATATTCCAGTATCCTGTATAATGGTATTCATTTTTTTTATTCAGAAACTCCTGCCCAGGTAACAGCCTTGGTTTTTTCATGATTACATCACTTTGACAGATCCCCTTACGTTCACTGTTGAGCTCCAGGTTCATAACACGCATCCTTGTTGACCTTTTCTGAGACATAGCTTTTATTTTGCACTATTAAATGTCATGTCATTCCCAGTGTTTAATGTCACCTAGTGCTTGCTGATATTCTGACCCTTAGATGTTTAGACAGTCCTTTCAAACTCTGGGCCATTAACAAATTTTCATAGCTGGTAGTTTTTATGTTAGGGTCACTAATGAAAAACATCTTAAAGACAAACACCAAGACAATCTCACTCCAATTATTTTTCCTTTACACCACATTCCACAATATTAGCCTTAGTTTGGAATATCAAAGTAACAGAATTGTGATTGTCATGGAAAATCATGAAAACTGTAACCACAATGTTTTGATATAGTTCTGTATATACTTATTTTCCAAATGGCTGGATGATTTAGGATGAGTGTTTGTTTAAAGAGCCTAGAGGAAACAGTGCTGGAACTCCTGAACACAACCCTTCAGAATGGGTTTTCTTGTCTCTATGTTGATCTTCAGTTAAATTGCAAATCAAAGGAAGATACAAACATGTAGAAGTCTTATACAACTTTAGGGACATATTAAAAAAAAAATCTTTTGGAAGAGATGAACAAATCTGAGATCTGTCAGACTCAAAATTCATTATTTTTTTCCTATTTTATGTGAGTAGTTTTATATCTCAGTTGTAACTAACTGGATATTTTTTCTTTATTTTGCTTTTATTTTAAACTTATTCAGTTTCAATATGCAAAGTCATGTTAAATGAACAAAGGTGAAATTCTGCTTTCATTTTATAGGGATTTTTTTTATAGTAGCAAGCTCTAGGGAAAAAAAGAAAAAAAAAGCCATTTAAAATTGAAAGCTATTATTAAAGTGGCTCATGATATTGTGAAAACAAAATTGTTTTGTGAACACAGCAATTTTTTTTTTCAGCAACAGTTATTCTGTATTTAAGTACCAGTACAAGTTCATGGAGACAATGTCATGTCAAACTGATAGAAAAATTATTTCAAGGCAACTATGCTATGAGACATTACTGTGTCAAGACAATGGTAAAAGGATGTCAGTAAAAAAAATAGAGATGTGCAATAATATGTCAACACAATGTTTTTAGATATAGGGATTTGGAGATTTTGTTATTTTGCCAAGATAATAGCACTCGATGCAAATTATACTATTATTTAAAAGCAGAAAACTAAATCATCATCATCATATTAAGAAACATAATCTAAAAGCTCAATAAAAATAAAGTTGTTTTCCTCATCCCTTCAACAACCTGCTGTCTATTGGCCAGATCCATGGTTGATTGCAGCTGGCACAACTCCACTAACTCACCCTTGCTGAAAATCAGTTCCTATGTCTTCACCTTCTATTAGACATCCTCTGAACACCAGGAGGTGGAGAAGGGTTCATTTGTAGGAACTAAGTAGATAATTAAGCACAGATATTTCATTAGATGTAGACTAAGCAAAGTATCTGGATCCTGGTGAGAGTTAAGCTAGCATTTGTATTTCAGGTCAAATCCATTTTCTGTAGTAATATCTCTCATGATCTGTCCTCACAAGATTTTGGCTTTATTTAAATAGAACCTGGAAAGAAGCCTATTCCGTTGAATCCAACCCAAAAGGAGGTTACTATGACAGTATTAAAACCTAGTCCCATAAATACTGTGTCAGTCTGGCCTTGGCCCATTTCCTTTAAATGCTTAAGAAAAATTCTCTCAAATTTCTAGAAAAAAAAAGCAAAAGAAAAAATAAAAACCTTTTTCATTAAAAAAAAAGTTTAATTCCTCCCCATGTTCTGCAGTGAGGCATCTGAACGATAAGCTCCACCTGTGTCAGTAAGCAGCCTGCTTACATTTGATGTCAAATAATATGTGCTATGACAAAGTTTCTGCTGCACTGTCCCTCTAATGGATCTTATAAGTTCAGTTTACTTGAAGACAGAATGATAGGAGAGTTTATTTCTTCTTCATCCCTCAATGTGTTTCTCCTTCCCCTCCTTCCTTTCTTTTTAATTGCTTTCCACAGACCTTGACTTTTTATCTGAGACTATGTTGGAATATGATCCCATGACTTCTAGTTTAACCTTTCTGCCCTTAACATCTGGATAAATATACACTATGTCCCTGTAATTCAAGACTAATGTTGTTTTCATTCATTTTCATAAACATTTTCATAAACAAGGAACAGGAAAAAAACTGCTGAACTTGCAGTTACAGTTAAAAGAATGAAACCCACAGTATTATTAAATCTTCGTATTAAAAAACTCACACTTTAAGGTCTTCAAACCCAGGATAGAATTGAATTTTGTGAGCTTTGTTTCAGATTTTTCTGGTATTATTGTGCATTCAGAAAGATGGGTTGTTGACCATACTGAACTTTGAAAATCATTGTTCTACTGCTAGATTTAGTTCTTATTTAAGAGAGTGAACTGAAAACAAGAGCAAGATGAGTCCATCATGTGCCCATTTGCTAAAAATAAAGAAGTGATTATATAAGTATATACAACTTTTCCTTCAAAGTAAAAAAAAATATTGTAATGTCTAAAAGCTGACAGTAAAAAGTTTTTCTGAGCCTTCTTGGCTATGGATCAATAATTTTAATGGCTAACAATTGTTTGCATAGCAACAAACCTCAAAATGCTGGCAAAGTTTCAAAATCAATATGACCCTTAAAAAACTGATGAAACAGCCACAAGACACACAATTGAGGAAATCACAGAGTCAATTACTCCTACCAGCTTAAACTGTACCACATAAGGAAAATATAGTTACCAAAGGTCAGAGGCTGCTTAATAATTTCGTATTAAACAGATATTTCTCACAAGCAGCCTCTGGCCTCTCTATTTTTAGGATTATTTTCTTTTACTTAATAATTCCAATGAAACCCATCAAAGTAGAGAAAAGAAAGGTGGCATCAATTATGTCTAATACTGTAACAGGTATCCAGAAGTTATCTATTATTTGTACATTATCAAATGTTTTCATTTGGAACTGCTGTTTTGAGGCAAAGGAACAAATTTATCCTTAGCAACGTACTGGCTTTTAGCACAAGAGAGGCAGTGGGAATTTTAGAAAAGCAACTGTTATGATTTAGTTACTCTTCATTTTGAAGCACAGCTCAACTCCAGCATTACTTGAAATCTCTTTCTTCTAAATTAATGTGAAGGTCAAGGTGGAAGCTAAAATAAATAAATAAAAAAAAGCTTTCTGATGTCTTTTGCCTCAGGAGTAGGAAAGGAATAAGACATGCATGGCAAGTGAGGAATTTTCTCCACAGGAATATGATCCCAGTGTAGTCTTGTGAGATACTAGGGATTGGGGCTTTTTAGTCTGGAGACAAGACTGAGAGGAGATCTAATTAATGTCTATAAATACATGAGGACTGGGACAAACTCTTTCACTTGTGATAGGACAACAGGCAATGGATTCAAGCTGGAGCACAGCAAGTTCCACCTCAACTTGAGGAAGAAATTCTTTACTGTAAGAGTTGAATAGCATTGGAACAGACTCCCCAGAGAGGTTGTGGAATCTCCTTCTCTGGAGACTTTCAAGCCCTGTCTGGATGCATTTCTACCTGATCTGCTCTAGTTCTGTCCTGCTCTGGCAGGGGGGTTGGACTTGATGATCTTCAGAGGTCCCTTCCAACCCCCACCATTCTGTGATTCTGGAAGCAAGGATGTCTGAAAGTGATGCACTGCATTAGCACTTCCTATTAGGGGAATGGATAGTGTTTTCTTCTAGTTGCTGGCACCATTCCCCTTAGATTTGAGTTTTCTTGTATTTATTACATCAATGCATTGCTTTCACATTCAATAATTAACCTAGCCAGCTAATATCTGTTATAAAGTTTTCAGCACATGTTTGAAATAATTAATGTTAATTGCTGCATGAACTTTGGCTGATCCACCAGGAACCAGTTCATTCCAAAAAAGACCATTTTCCTTTTAAGCACAGTCATTAAATTACATTAATCTACTCATCCTTATACCTTTATGCTGTTCCCCTTTTCTTCTGCCAGGAAAAGAACAAAAAGAAAATTATCCCAGAATAACCATTCATTTTGATTTTTTTAGGGAAGAATTCAAGTGAATAAATTTTAAAATATGGGGTCTGGGTTTTCTCTATGGCTAATAGTTAAATAATACGTGTATTTGTGAAAACTAACAAAACACAGTGATTTATTCTTTTTAATATGAATTGCTATGTTAATAATTAGCTAAAAAAATGGATGCTCGTGCAATATTTACCACAGTTGGAATACTGTGCATTTTAGGTTATATCCCAAAAGTTAACTTCCTAGGACAAACAATGGGAAATGACAGAGAAGCATTGAAATAATGGATGACTAGTAAGGCTGGAGGTCAGGACCAGTCTTTGCTGAATTACTCCATGGAGGGGTTGGCAAAGCTACCAAGCTCATATTAACATATAGTGAGTCAGGTGCCTTCAGGTGGAAATGAACTTCCATTGTAGAGAAGTTGGTGCTGATCTCTTATCACAGATAGTTAGCGATGGAACAGGAGGGGATGGATTCCAGCTGCACCAGGGGAGTTTAAACCAGACATTAGGGAACTTTTTATCACAGAAAGAGTATCCAGAGACTGGCACAGGCTGCCTAGGGAGGGGGTTGAGTCACCATCCCTGGGTGTGTTTAAGGGTCGTTTGGATGTGGCATTGAGGGACATGTAGAATAGGGTTAATGGTTGGACTTGATGATCCCAAGGGTCTTTTCCAACCAGAATGATGTTATGATTCTGTTTCTGAAATGTTATGATAAACTCAGCAGTTAGACACCCACTGCAGCCACAACGAAATCAGTTGGGAGTAAATGACAGCAGTATTTTCCCACTGCTATTTTCAGACTTCCAGCTTTTTCTTAGCTTGTCAAAGGAAACAAGCTTTCTCCAGACCTGCAATTGGCAATTTGTGCTCCACTTCTGTGTTGCTCTGATGAGACCTTTATAAGCCTAGGGGCTTTGGGATTAAACATCTGCATGGAAGATTATTGAGCAATTTCTAAATATACCTTCTGGATTTGACTATAACAATTCCTGGAAATGATTGATAGCTCAGTCTGGAAGCTAAACTGATCATTAAGTCTAGTCATTGCTACCATATTCCTTTCTTTTTATGACAATTTCCATGCAAATGATCATTTATGAATATACGATATCTTAAAGCTAAATCAGATTTTTCATTAAACCATCAGGAAAATGAAAAAGATTTAAAATGTCTTGAGTTCACAAAATAATTATCACCAGATATTGGGCACATTCTCTTAAGCTGGAAGTTTACAAGGACACAATTTTGTATAAATAAACCAAAAAAAAACTGAAAAAAGGACTTTTAGGTCATAAAAACCACTTCTGATTCATAAAGAAAAATAATTTTAAAGTACTGTATAAATTTATTTCCTTTAGTTCAGATATCAAAAAATGACCCCTCAAAGCAAAAGTTATCTTGAACCACCAGAGATTTAGATAATTTGGATACAACATCAGATACCAGGTCAATGACATATTTTTGAAAAATAAGAAGTAAATTACAATTATCTAGTGAATCAAAATCAAGGCATTTCAGTGTTTCCTCAAGTTTAGTATATGATGAAGCCATCAAATTCCATGTGCCCTGGCAACAAAACCTGGTCCATACAATTCACAACAGGAGCAAGACACCATGGTAAAAAGTAAGGGTTTTTTTGAAGAATGTTTGCAGGAGTCAAGGTCTGGTCGAAGAAAGCATAGAGAAGAGAATCATCTGCAGTCTAATCAAATGTTAGAGAAGCACAGAGGGCAACCCCAGAAGAAGACTGTGTTTTCAGTAAGGTCCGGGAAAGAGGTTCTTTGACTTAGGTCATGCAACATAATCCACTGAAGGGACTGGGGGCTGTGTGTAAAGGAGTTCCTCAGCAGAGGCTGTGGGTTGTGGCTGCCAGGAGTGGTCCATCAGGACCCCAGTTACTGCCATGAGGGCTCTCACAGTCTACGATTCTCTTTTCTGTGTTTCTAAAGACCTTCAAGTGGTTCACACTGGATGTCTTCCCACACAGAGGACTTCGTGCTTGTTATACGGAATGTGTGAAGGGAAGAGCAAATGAACCAAGTGAATCTGAGTAAATTTCAGAACTGCCACATACAGGGGTTGGATTTATTACTGATGCAGGCAGTAAATTGCCTTTTTTCATCTTCTTTGCAAAGGAAAGAGTTGTACAACTGTAAGCTTGTCTCTACAAATAGCTGCTCTGTTTCAATGAAAACCATATGTTAAATCAAATTAGGATATGGTTAAAAGATCATAAGAAATCAGTGTAAAATAATCTGAGAAGCTACAGTTGCTACTTTAGGATTGATCATACTGCTTCTTAGGCTATTAAAATTACTTGGTTGATTGCTTGCTGTTCTCTCAGTTGTACTCAAGAATGACTCACACACATTGAAGCAAACAGATGTGACAAACAAAAAAATTTTACTTCCTCAAGCAGGATGTTCTGGCTGTGTGAAACAAGTGCAACAGCAGCAAATCCAAACCTCCCATTCAGCCACTGTGGCTGAAATACAAGCATAGGAACACCTGCACCCATACTTCGAGGCAGGATGTAATAACCACATTGGTTGACAATCAAATGAACATTTGCCCTGTGCTTACCCAGGGCTGCTGCAAATTTTGTTGGCCTTATGTGTGTCCCTAGACAATCTCAACATCTCCTTCCTGCTTTTCTCCATTGAGCCCTTTCTGCCAGCCTACAGTTTGCTTGGATAACTGATCCCAAGAAATACGTATTTCAGGCGCATCGTGTTTTATGTCTCCACTGAAATAAACAAAAAATTTTAAAAACAAACACACACAAAAAAAACCCAAAACCAAAACAAAAAACTAATGAAATCCCAACCAGCCAAACACCAACAATATCAACAAAAAAACCCCAACCAACCAAACCAAGCAAACAAGCAAACAAAAACACACATGCCAACAACAAAAAAACCTCAAACCCCAAAACCTAGAGTTCCAAAGTGTCACTGATATTTCCTGTTCCATTACAAACCAGTTGAAGTCTGAACCATCAGTTCAGGATCAAGGATTTTTTTGCCAAAGTTTTAAAGGTTTCTTTTCCTGAACTTCTTTAAACTTGAGACATCCTCCTGATGTACTAGTTTACTTTCATTTATTTCTGATAACTACTCAAGTATTGGTAAAAGACTTTTACAACTTCTGTTATAAATCTGATGGAATTATTTTTGTTTTAATTATTTATTTTTTTAACAAAAAATATACAAGCATTTATCTGCATTCTTCTTGTTATTTATCTAAGCAATTCTGTATTTGATTGCAATAGTAATTGAAATAATTTACTATGGAAGATTTCTATAAACATTCAGGTAAATATATTTTTATAATGTAATTAATATTTTATTTTATATGTATTTATTTTTATGG
>JANHGL010007746.1:0-37580 GCA_024611195.1 Ceyx melanurus | reverse complement strand
ATAATTATAATTAAAATAATTAATTATAAGGGAATAATTTCTACTTCAGCATTTCTGCAATGTACGTAGCCCTAAATTCACAAATATCTTGAGCAAATGCTAAAAATCTCACAGATATGATTTTGATTTAATCATCGACTTAAAATCCAGCAACTGTTTAAAACCCTTTCCTGAACAATGATTCCTTTGAGTCCTGTGTTTGAAGCTTTACAGTCCTTTCTTCAGTCTTGCAGCCCCCTCAAGGCAGAACAGGAGGGCATGACTCCCTAACTGCCACGGTATGAAAAGCACAGGCCTGAGCAGAGAGAAAGGCTTTGCTCTCTGGTCTAGTTCTCATCATTATATTTTCCTTTTAAGGAAAGGAGTAGTAACTGGACCAACAGATGCAAACACCCATTCATGGAGAGAGATACACTAGCAGACACATGGGTTGTATATGAAAAGCTTACCATGTGTCGTATACCATGGGTTGTATATGAAAAGGTTACCATGTGATTAAATATTTAAGAGGAGCCTTTTTACACCTATGTCCTATGTGTGGCCTAATGTCCAGACAGCAAGCCATACTCTTCCTCCCTTTCCCTGTCCACCCACTAGGCATATTCTAGATTGCCAAACTGATGACTGAATACAGGAGAAGCAAGAGGTTGAACTTTTATATCAAACTGTCAAGAGAAATTGTTCATTCCAGTCTTCAAATTTCCTTCCCAAATTACTTGCTTCTTAAAGACCAGGAAAGGCAAGGTTTCATTCTAATTCAGTCATGAACTTTCAGAAAATGTTACCATGTCAAAGTCTCTTATTGCCTGCCAATTTCACTTAAAAACAAAAGCATTATTCCTCTGAGTAGGGTTCAAACACATCCCATCACCTTTTGTTAACAGGATGTTATATTAACTTCCAGTTCTGCAAAGACATCGGTAGCAGGCTTTAATCCTGGACAGCTTATGTATGTAGAGAAAAATATTTCAGTTCACCTTTTGGGAGTTTTAAATTTCTTAAAACACTGAGCAGTTCAACTGCTGATCAGTAAAATACTAAATAATGTAGGTCATAAAAAAAATGAGAACCATTACAATTTAATTGTCTAAAATGTTCCCAAAATTATAATTTATATTAATAGGTATAGCATCCTCAGCAGGATGAACATTACGAGTTTTTATGTGAAACCACCTGCATAGACTAATAGTAATATAATCAGAATAATTCAAAAAATAAATGTCTTATAAGCTTTTTATGAGTAAAATTGTATCCTACTTAAAGCTGAAACATAATCAAATGCATTTTGCACAGCACGAGTATAATAAAGATGTAATAGGCAGAATGTTTCATCTGTGTATTCATAGTTTGCAAATGTGACATTTTTTTCATTGATTGGTAAGAAAACACTATTTTAAGCACTATTAAAAACTCAGTGCAGATTCTCATTCTGCATCATTCCCATTGCATCATCTGCATAGTACTCCTTGTACCCAGCAAGAATTTAAAGCCTCTATATTCCTGACTGGAAATAGCACATAACCCTGTCAGAGCCGTTTATGATTGAATGAAAGGCAAGATTGTGCTTTCACAAAATAATTCAACAATTGACTTTTGGCCACTGAAGCCAGGAGACAAAGAGAGTACTATGCCCTGGCCAGCCATATCAACTTGCCTCACATCTTCTTTTGCTGATGGAGTAGGTCTTGCAGCATGCACTTCAAAATTTAGTCTGAACTGTTGGTACACCTAAGAATAATGAACTGGTAAAAAAAAAATCTCACAAGCTAATATACAGACATATATGAAAGTGTAACTGTTGTGAAGTCATTTATTCCTGCTTCCTGCTGCTATAGCCATTATTACTTATGAATTTATTAACAAACTAATGTTTTGTGTTTTTTTTTTTTGTCACAAGGAATTAGAACTGGTTATTTTCTCTCTTTTGTAAGACAAGAACAAGGCATTTAATGAAATTGTATGTGGCAAATTGAAAACTGACAAAAGACAGTATTTTCTGTTGTGTTACAACATCAGCCTGTGGAACTCCACCCTGAAAAGTATCAGAGAAAGGAATATAAAATTCAGAAAGCCAACAGACATTTTCACATGTATCTAAGACCTCTGAATCCCTCCAGATGTACAATAATTGATAAGAAGAGACATGGGTGTAAGGCATTATAAGCCTCATGGCTTATGCTTGAAACTAATCTCAACCAACTGATCAGATACAGTGTTAGTAGCTCCACCCTGATGATGATCCAAGGCTCTGGGACTCAAATGTCTATACTACCACAACATGAAGCTGACCCCAGTCAGCCCAGCCAGCTCTTCTCCAAACCCTTCCTGGGCATGGCTCAGCAGCCAGCACAGGTCAGGGACCATTGCCAACATGCAACCTGAATACAGCTACCCTAGTTTTGATAACCATGTGCATTTGGGTCATGGCATGACCTGGCCTCTGAAGCAGAGAACAGTCCTGGGTATGTCTCCTTTACTGGAATAGAGGTGGCCAGTGTGTGGGAAAGGGAAAGCTGCCATGCAAAGCCCATCACAAGGCCCTGTCTTGTGTATCTTACACAGGAGCCAATAGAGCAGTTCTCACTAGTGTTGGTGGTTCAAATGCTACACGTAAATCCGGGAGAAACAGGTGGTAGTACATCCTGTTTCTAACATGATAATCAAAATTATCTTTCAGGATACACTCGAGGTCAGTAGCAGTAATAATCTACAAAAAAAAATAATCAGGAAGAGCAAAGTTTAATTTTGAAATATTAGGTTAAGATTAGAAAAGCAGAAGTGAGAATAGTAAATTACTGACTCAGGAAGCATTTACCATGAGTGCAGTCAGTAACCAGCTACTAAAAAACCCAGCATTAAACTTTTCATAAAAACCAAGACAGTAGAAGCTGATCTACACTGTCTCATGACAGAATTGTATAACATGGTCTTAGACTGAGAGATATTTTGTTACTTATTTTTTCATAAATAACACAGAAAGATTCTTAATCCTTTCTATAGGGGACACAGATAGACTGGAACTTTACACAAATTTAATGCGTATCATTCACATTCAGACTGTTGAGACTTGTCAGGATATTTCAGGGAACTGACTTCTGTACTTCTCAAGAGTAGAATCCTAACCAGCTATCAAATGGAGCCATCCAAGTATTTACATTATTGGCATTTGTTTTACACCAAATATCAAAAAAGTTGCAATAGACCTGGAAAGATCAGAGCTGACGCTATTCACTCTCTCAAAGTAGGATATTAACAAAATACAGAGAGAGGAATTCAATGTGTTTCCAGATATTCCACATGGAATGTTCCCCAGGCCCCATGCTGGAATTCAGTAGCATTTTTTTTCTATTGGGTTACCATTGCCACTAAAACCCCTGAACTCTCTTGATAGCTTTAGCACAAATATCCTACCTCCTGACAGCAACTGACTTTATCACAGCAGTGACTCCAGCAGGTTCTGATTGATCTGGGAAATTGAGAGAACCAGCTACAATAGAAGAAAATATGTTCAGAGCCAGGGTGGGGGCCCTGCACTGCCTGTTTCCCCTTAGTTGTTTGGTTTTGTGCCAATGAAAATGGAAGTGGAAACAAACACACTGACTGAGTAAATCTGCCCTGACCCATATGAGTGGAGTTCACACTGTAGACAAAGTTATGGATTTCCCCCAGAGGGAGGGGGTGGGAGGGGGTAATGTGAAAATACTGTGTTACACCCATTGTAACTTAAGAATATTTTCATTGGCATTCCTGTGATAATCTTATAAAAATAACAGAATTGACTCGCTAGTTTTGGCCTGAGTTGGACTTTTTTTTCCATAAAGTAGCAAAAGTTTGGGACAAAGAGTGGCATTGACAGTTCAGTGTAGACATGCTGGTTAAACAAGTATTAACTAGTACATTTATGGGCTAGTACAATAAACACAGATGCTAACACATGTCAGTAAAGAGAACATTATGCTAGGAAAGGGATAGGGTGGGAACAGGTGAGGGGATTTTTGTGAGAATGAAGCATGTACCATAATGGTTTCAAATGAAGATCTACATATCACACTCCACTGCAAATCATGCAGAGATTTAGAAAGAGGAATGGCCATTAAAATGTCTATTTTTTTGTCCACTCCAGGAAGAAGTTCTGGCTGCTGTCTTCTAGCTGTTCAGCTGATGCATTGTTACGAAGAGGATCACATCCTCAGCTTAAGTAAATCCATGAGAGCAATTAGCTTCAGCACAACTATACCAGCCTATACAAGTTGAAGAGCAGTAAGGCTAAGTAATTTATTTGGTATCATTTGTACAAGGAAGTGTTGTGCTCACCTGGGAAACAGTTCAAAAAATGAGTGGGACAATGTTTTAGTGAGGTGCAGTTTGTAGGAATCTGAGATCTCACCAAATTGCACAGATACTGGTTTAAACAGTGTTATACACGGGGCACAGGTCATGTTCTTAGTGAAACTTAGTCATAAAGATTCATATCACAAATACATTTCCTCTGCATATACATTGGACACGGACTAAAGAAATTGTTAGGATGAAATTCCTGTGTAAGAGAATATTTTGCGCATTGAAAGGTGAAAATACTGCTTCTTGACTGGGTGCTTTACCTAACGAATCCAACACATGCCCAGTATCCAAAGCAGTTTTCTATTTGAACCATGATGCATTCTTTATTGGTTATACAAGGACAGTTCAACTGCAGACTTTTCTCTCCCAGGCTGCAATGTTGGAATGCTTTTTTCTGGCTGCTACTATCAGCATTCTGAGTAAGCATAATTCATAATTCTTATTATAGCCTCTAGAAAATGCACAGTAGGGGGGATATTGTGTTGCTAGTCAGTGATATTCTTCAGACTTTCTATGTTTATAGGCCAAATCTGGTGTCTATAAAAGGGTTTTTTTTAGAATTTTTTATCTATCCTAGAAAAAAAACCTGCTATTGACGATGTGGACCTCTTGCAGTAGATGTTGAAATTATGATTTGCTGGTGCTTAACAAGATATAGAAATTATGCACAATTACTTTGCACTGGAATTCACTATTATAATGCAATACCAAGACATTACAGACATATTGGGTAACAACCACCCAAAACTGGTCTCATACAGAGCTTTCAAATATTTTTTTTTTAATTTAATACCTGGGCTTATTTTCTGGGTCCTCTCAGTAAACTATTAAAAAATAACGCTATCTGTAATATGTACAAATCATCTGGTCTGAAAAAAATGAGTAATCTAAGTAAAACTATTTGTTGGTTTTTTAACATCACAAAATAGTTCTTCTACTCTACCTCATCATAGAAAATTAGTCATACAAGCACCTTCCAAAGAATATAAGATATTCAGTGTTAACACTTATTATTCAACGAGTTCTGCCCAGAACAAACTGAAAAGATCTGAATAATGATATCAGGTATTTTCTTGTATATTATTACATATGGATGTAATAATGGGTCAGGAGACTGGAAAGGGTTTAGATCCTCTTTGCTAATTGAAGCTTTCATCTCTCATACTTCATTTAGGAACTTCACTGCTGGACACAGTGAAGCTGCATAAGTAACAGTGAGATCAGAAATTACTTCTCAATAGTATGCAATGCAAAGAACAGAATAATGCTAAGTACAATGTGTCAAACTAAACGTGAGGAGGAGTTGTGTACATTTTTTGATATTTAATGTTACTCTCACACCTCAAATTCTTTTTTGCTCTATATTCTCAAACTAACCATTCATTATAATTTTGAAAAATTTTAGTGATATAACATCTAGAACTGCTTTCTTATCGTGGTGTTTCCATTGGATGTAAAGATATAAGGGAACCACATATGTAGCTCAAAACAGTAATTCTTTCACTCCTATATTACTTATCTCCATCCCTGGTCTGTTGGTGCATATCTTCAGCAGAAGAGACAACATTACAAATGCAGACAGCAAAGTTTTGTATTACACAGAAAAATGTCTCCTTACTGCTTCCATTAAGCTTACAATGACTGATCTTTGTGAGACTACACCTGAACCTTTTATTTTTGTCAGTCTGGGCTATGTGATTTATTTTTCTAACCCCCATGCAGTCCTCCAACTGCTCTAGTGACTCAACTCCCACTGCAATCAATTAAGAAGTCTCCCTACACATTCCTCTGCTTTTTCCAACTCTATCAACTTTTTCTACCAGCTCCTTAGAGAACAATATTCCATGGATGAATGGACTTCAAAGTTAGGAATTTGAGTCTGATCAAATGTATTTAACTCCTTGAGGGTGGACAGTGTGTGCCTCACTTCTCTTTTTACATCTTGCCTCTTTACTGAAAGCAAGTAAATGGATTATTAACAATCAATTCAGAAAAAAACGCAATCTTATCTGTGTCTTTTTTGTCAACTATGGCTGCTTAGCACAAAACAGGAAGATACTCTCTTTAGCAAGGTAACTATAATAGGACTAAGCTTGGCTTTAAAACTTGTCTATTAGGTTTAAAAATGCTTTATGTATGTCTTGTTTTTATTATTTGTCAACTCTAGATCTTAATAAACAGGCTTCCAGATGTTGAGGCGATATTTTTTAACATGCCTGATACAATGATAAACTGGTCTCTGCACTCCAAACACGTCTAGCATTTAATTGTGCAATACTGGAGATTTTCAATCTCAGATAGCAGGACAAATAAATTCCTCACTGAAAGAGGAATTCTGAAAATACTTACAACTTCTTTTTTCCAAAAATCAAAATAAGTTATTTAGCTTATAAGAACAAGAATGCTTCCTTAGTCTTAACAGAACTTGCTTCATGTGAAGGAACTTATTTTCTGCTATGGTTCTGCAATCATCAGCATTATTTCGAAGCAGTGTGTAAAACACTTGCCACTTCAAGGAAATGGCAGACTTGATACAATTGACTTGCTCTGTAATTTCTGAAACCAAACCAAGCCAATCAACCAAAGGAAACCTCTTTCATGAATCTGTTATTTACATATAAAGCAGACAGGAAAAAGGTATTTTGTTAGCTCTGGAGACACAGTTTAAGGAGGTATTAAAAGATTAGGAAGTATAATGACAGGTGCATAGTGTTTCTTGAAATGAGACAGGAAGTGTGTATGAGACAGAACTTTATGGTATAATCCTCTAAAACTAGATGGACAAACTGTTCTCTGTTAATAATGCCTATACACTAACTTTTAAAACCAAGTATTGTACCTTTACTTGACCTTTAATACACTGTATTGCATTAATTGCTTTAGCTATTCAATTACTGACAGCCAAACCCCAGGTGACTCCCATATTCCTTCTGAGCTTTTTTTTTTAATAATATTTGCCTGAAATATTATGCTCCATAGTTGTTTTTTATTCAACCAAACTCTGAAGGTCAAGGAAGCCAACATGTGCAATCATCTCAAAACTTAATATTCTCACCTTGCAAATTTTTAGCCAATGATTCTAGCTAAACCCACCCTCACAAAACACCAGTGACTATGGTTCTCTCCTACTTAACATTATTTCCAACACCATTTGTGATTAAATTTCAACTGTTCTCAAGGAAAACCTGTTTCAAAGACACAGTGGAAAAGGTATCTTCTTTATAGTTGGAGTTCATTTATCAATTTTCTCTGTCTTCGCACATGAAATACAAACTAATAACAATACAAAAGTAACTGTTTATGATCTGCAATCAGTATTGAATGTCTAAACAGAACATCTGGACCCCTCTGAGAACAGCAAGTTCATTACTGTTGAAATTTTCAAAGCCTCAAAGACTGGATCCTTCAAGATACTAAATCCTTGACCTTCCAGTGATGGGACCTGAATGACATCTAAAATAAAATGAGCTTAATAAAAAGAGCAAATAGGAAGAAACACTAATCCAAGTCTAATATTGAATATCTGTCAGTGAAGTTCCAAATGCTTACAATTCCCACTGCTTTCACATTACTAATCCTTTTATTATAGTTCTTAGCCACAGCTAGCCTGCAAATTCTAACCACAACTGATTCTGCAAATACTCAAGATCTTCAGGTTCATGAATCTGTAAATTTTGAGCCTGCATTTGAACAAGCAATAGTGCAAGCCCAAAGAAGTAAACATACTAGCATGAAGAGTCTATGCATACTTCTGAAAAAGAAATTTAGCATCCTCAATGTAAATTTATTTTCAATAATAGATTTAAAAGTCATAATATTTTTACTCATGACTATGGTTGTGATTATGCAGAGTTAACTGCAAAGTTTGGAGGAAGAATAAGAATACCTCAGTGTTATGGCACAGAATGATCAACAGAAAAGCAACTTACCATGTGTGACAATTAATAAAAAGCAACAAAATATAAAGCATATGCCAATTTCTGGCACACAATATTATGTTACTCATATGACCCTTCACAGTGCACTAAGTAGAGCAGCAAGGTATTCAAACTTACCTCATATAGTAAATAAAATAAAGCAGTGTTCTTGGGTTTCTCCTCTTTTTTGCCTAATTTCTTCACATATACTGCATAAACTATTAAACTGCAAATCTAAACCTGGATTCATAAATGAACCCATGAATAACTTTTATCTCAGCTCTTTTAGGACTTATCTCAATTATCATTTCCCTGCATTGAAAATTCACTTCAGAGGCTAATGAAGCATATCAGTAAAGTGTTCAAAAGCAGTCTGAGGAGACTGGTGGGAATAGTGTCTGTACCCCACTTCCATATCATATCATCCTGTGAAGTACAAAGTTAGGGTGAACTGTTGCCCACCCAGATGTTCTAGATATTTTATCAGAAGTGCAGATAAAAACTTAAAAACAGGAATTCAGGGTAATAAATTTCAAGTTTTGAAGAAGAAGAAGAAGCTTTTAACATATTAAATAAATAACATACATAAACTTAAAAAAAAAAAAAGAGTAAGATTCTATGCTTACTAGAAGCTTTTCTCCTTTCATGGTCCGTGGTAAGACCACCTATTTTAGACTGCATGCAATACACTTTTAACTGAAACAAATGTTCTCACTGTTTGCAGTCGTATTTAGATCAAACCCTGTAGACTGAAACATGAAAAATCGTACTTGATGATAAGGGAATCACAGAAGTTGATCTGACAGCTGATCATGCACATTTTCTGAAGTAGAAAAAAATGACCTACTTTACTATCAACAGAGAAAGTTCGGCAGAAGTACAAATGTTCCTTAAAATCAACACAAGGTAATTAGGGTAATTAGGTATTACGGTAATTAGGGTAAACACAAGAAAATACTTTTTCACATTGACAGTGACAGTGCTCTGGAACGGGCTGCCCAGGGAGACTGTGGAGTCTTCTTCTCTGAAGACATTCAAGGTCTGTCCGGATGCATTCCTGGGTGACCTAGTCTAGGTGATCCTGCTCTGGCATTGTGGTTGGACTAGATGATCTTCTAGGTCCCTTCCAACCCCAGAGATTCTGTGATTCTGTAACACCTTAAGCATGGCAGATTTTTATATGGAAAACATGCTACCTATGAATGGTTATAGCATCTGATCAGAAAATAGCAATCAATAGAGTAGAGAATGTTCCTCTTATTATTTAATAAATCTGTGGTGATAATTTAAAATAATTATTCAAGATGGTCCCTACCAGGCATACAGAATGAAGAGAAAATATGCACAAAGAAGAAGTAAAAGTAGTAACAACAAATAATTCCAGCAATGTCACCCTAGGCCCCTCTAACATCTATGTGAACACAGAAAGTAAGAGAATCTATAAGATAATGATCAGATCACAGAACATTTCTGTAGGGAAAGAAAAACAAATACAAGGCCTGATCTGGACAGTAGATTACCTTCATAAATGTAGTGTCAGGAAAGTGAAGAAGTGACCTAAACCCATAGAATTTACTTGTTTAGTGAGTCCTATCTGTAACAGAGTCACAGTGGGAAAGCTACAGACATGGAAAATAAGGTAAGGTATACCATAACACCACCTTGCTTGCTAAATGATTGTTTCATTGTACTTACACAAGGGTGGAACTAAAAAAGGCAGACAAAGCCTGGTTAAAAAACATTGAGGACTATATCTGACTTTCATGTTCTCCTAATAGTATGTCCTTCTGAATACGATATACTGTATCCTGAGACCAAAGATATTCCAAAACATCCATTAGGCCACACTACAGGCAGGAGTTAGGAAGAGGCATTAATACTGCAATATATAGGTTTGAAGCCTCCATAAAGATCTGCTAAACCACAGCTGAGCACACTTAACAAGTTGGTGCTTCTTGTCATGCTACAATGAGATTTTTTTTTAGTGGGCATATTTCACTCATGCAAGCAAGAGAATAATGAGTCATGAATGATTTCACAACAGGTCTGCAGAAATTAGTTAAACACCATGGCTGAGGGAGAACTAAGCTGGATGCTCAGACAGAGCACTGGAGAACAAGTAAAAAGAGTCCAAAACTGTCATTAAAAAGCACAGAGTAAAGAGAACAGAGTCTGTGTAAACAGGAAATAAAGGAAGTCTTGCATTTCACCCTGACCACAGTGTCTAATTGCCATGGATAAGAAAAATTTAAACAATTCCTTTTCACACTACCAACACGTGTAACTAAGTAGTTGTATTCTGCATGCTATCATGTCAACTTAAGTCTACCTTGCAAGAGTCTTGTGACAACATTATTTCTTCAATGCAAATCAGTCACCAAGCCTAGAACTATGCTAGACTCTGGTATGACTATGTCAGGAACAGCAGAATTTTTGGGCAGATGATCTGAGTTTTATTTTATTTATGACAGATCCAGTTTGTTAAGACTAGGTCTTTGATCAAGGGTTCAGTCAATAAAACTTAGTGAGTTCATTTTTTCTTTCCTCTAGATTCTTCTATCAAGGACTCTCAGCTGAACTGAGATATGGCCAATACAAAAGCTCCTTAGTTAGGGAAAGTACTCCTTCTTATTCTGATTACTTCACTTGACCCTAGTGCCAAGGTCTGCAAAACACCTGCTACCCAAGAGTTAAAGAACTATTAAATACCATTTTATGGTTCTATGATTCTGTGATTCTACTTACTTTTTCAAAAGTTATGTGCTATTCCAGATCTCCTAGTTCTTATGAAATTAAACTTACTACATCTATTTTAGTAGCTGTAAGGCTGACACTAGCATCCATCATTGCATGCTTTTGGGTTAAAGATACTGAGCTGTGCATGCAAACCAGTAGGGAAGTCTTCAGTATGGTTCAGGATAGCTTCAGTATAGCTCTTTCTCTGGATGCACAGAAAATTCAAGACATCTTTTAACACCTGCAGGTATTAAATCTAATATGAACCCACTATTTGGTGTAGCAAATAAGTAACTGGAAGATTCAAAATATGATAGCTGCTAATCAGACCTCCTGACAATGAGCAGTATAGAAAACACTAGACAGGAGATCTTATTTCCAAACAAAGGAAAAATAAATAATTCTCCTTCAAAAAATATTCTGCAAAATAATATCAAATATCAAACTTAAATCAAAACTTTTCATTGTTAATGCCTTTATAAATTTTATAAATATAACCTTTTATAAATACTGAAGTTAATTAAAAGCAATTACTTTAAATTGTCTTTTCAAAACAGTATTTTTTCTCCACCATGAAACATTTAATATAGAATTTTCATCCTGTCACTTTTCTTCATAATGTATATGATTTTCAGTTTCAACAAAACCAATATATTTGGAGAAAAAGACAACCCACACCATTTGGATTTAATAACTTCACTCCTCATCCAAACAGATTTCCAGGACTTTTTTTTCCCTTCCTCTTTGTAGTTTTCTTAAGTGTTACTGTGCAGTAAACTCTGTGGTGAGACAAAGTGTTGGAGATCCATCTGCAGTCTAAAAAGCCTTCAAGTGTGCTAGACAGCTCTCTGTGACTCTTGGGACTGGACAGGTTTCTCCACCCAGACAGGTCCTGTACCTTCCTGTATTCAGTCTCAAAACTATTCAGCCACAACAGCCAAAACAGGCTCTGGCAGTATAGTACTAACAGCAATTACGGCATTTTATAGCATGTGATAATTAAGTCATTATGATCAGGCTGCAACAACTACAAGAAAGAAAATCCCTATAATAGCTCAGCTGGTAACTGCTTGCATATTTTCTTTGGTTGGGTCTGGATCGGTTATGACAATGGTAGAGCACAGCTTGATGGTTTGCCTGGGATACAGTTGGGTGAAAAGCCTTCCTTCCAGCTGAGGAAGATCTATAATACTGAACAGATCCATTCAGGTACCCCAATCATATCTACATAATGTTACAGAAAAAAAGGGTTCTTGTAATCCTGATCTGAATGGCCATGAAACTGTGACCACATCTTCCAGTTCTGAATCACACTCTGCAATGCATGATATTAATAGTGGCAGGCTAAACACTTTTTGGCTCATATGGTAAATCTGCTCCAGCCCAAACTTTAAACTTAATTAAAATGAACTGCCAGCAGCAACTTTATTCAGTTCTTAGTTGTGGAAATGGCAGAGGGTTGTTTGTAAGGAATCAGACAACTACCAGCTATTACTTGCCAACATTTATCAGAAGTATATTATTTTATTTATGAGTAGACAATTGCACCTTTTCTTTTCAAAGTACTACCTCTGAGGCTGACTCTACCAACAAAACAAATGTAAATTATAACAGCGACAAAATATGAATACTGTAGACTAAAACAGCTGACCGTACCAGCTGTCCAAATGGGACAAAACAACAAATAAATACCACCATGCTTACATTCACATTTTCTCAGTAGATTAAGAATGGTCTTATTTTGTCTGTCTGTAGAGAAAGGTCTTTGATAAAGTGGCTTCAGTGATGTCTAAGGGGACAAAGCCGGTTAAGTGATACAGGTGTGGTAAAAAGTTGTCATAAGAGGCCTGGAAAGCCAACTTTTCAGCACCTACCTCTTTAACCAGTATGAGGTGTCACTGCTGCTGCTTGCAGGCGTGACTCCACCTCCTCTAACATGAGCCATAGGTTCACATCCCTTTAATGGCAGCAAGGCTGACGAGCTGTTTGTAGCAGGACTACATCTGTTCTGTTGCCTATAGCGCACATCTGCTCAAAGCTATTCTCTGCTCTGCCTGAAGCTGGTATTGCCCACAGAACTTTGCCTGCAAGACCATTCAAATTTCTTTTCAAAAGCTAAAGTAGGAGCTATAATGGGAAATCACCTCATTCTGGTTGTAATCCCTAACTCTTAGCATAGATGCATAGTGATATCTGTATTATTTAATTGCAAATAACAGTAATAATAAGAAAACAGAAGTTTCTTAAGCTCAAGAAGTCTAAGTGATGGCAAACATTGTAGAGGACCAAGGTATATTACGTATATTAGAAATGTATTACAATAATCAAAAGTGCATTATTTTCCTCCTTTTTGAAACTTGAAGTGCTAAAACATGTTTGGAATAGAAATGTGGAAAAATAAATATTCTAGACAAGATACTAGCCACATATAAAGAGACATACTTCTACCGATTCCTTGCCTATAAGACACAAGTAATATAATTAATTTTAGAAGAATTTGATTAATCTATAGCTATGATTCATGCCCACTACCTCCTATGTGCCTATTATTTTGTAAAGTGGAATGTATGAAAAGCTACTGTTGTTAGTTGTAATGTTGATAGCCCAAGAAAAATTAAAAGGCTTATAGTTTAAATGCATTCAATGATTTGGGTATTCTCGTTACACTGTTTTGGCTTATACTTAAATCTGTTTTAAACCAACTTTGTTATTCCCTGCAAATGCAAACCTTTCTATTTCATTTACTTTTTAAGTTACAAGCCTTCCTGTTCTGAGAAAACAATTACTTTCCAGGAAGTAATAGTATCAGAAGTTTCTTGGCATTTGGGTTGACTAAAAAAACATAACTAGCACAACAGTGTTCAACAGTGTTATCTTCCACTTCAAACTGACTGCTGCATGGTCTTTCAAACAGAAACATGTATGAACCTATACTGATTTCTGAATTGCCATTCAGTAAGAAATAATCTAATCTATTTATGTGACCATATCTGAGTTGATATGAGAATATGCAGAAATTGCTTCAGGAGCAGGTAGGACTGTTAGTCCCATGACTACAAGATCTGCACTGTGAAGAGTAACAGGTTTGTGCCTGCATTTGTGAGATAGAACATATAGCGTATATGGTGAACTGCAGACTATCTCAGTTCCTTAAGCATTTTAATTCATTCCTCTCTCTTTTGTATTTCAGAAGAAAGATTAAATTTATGCTTGCTTTTTCCAATGACAGTTCTTTTCTCCCTTTCACAGTCAAATATCAGACATTTATTTCCTCAAGTTGGTCTAACAGTGGTCTATGTATTTGCTGCAACTAAAAAGGTTCTTCTGCTAATGTTCACAGTTGTGAGCTGCACAGTTGTGAGTAGCTCTAAGACACAATTACAATGAGGAACTACTACTCAAGTGAGCTTCTCAAACCTTTTGTTATATTTTAATAAAGTACTAGAAGTCCTGCTCAGTCCTTTCCACTACTTGTCAACATTACCAAATGCATCCTATTATTTTCAATACCATTTCTACAAGTTGCAGTCAGTGTAGAGCACTGCATCAGCAAAGTAATTACAAGTCACATATCCTGAAAATTTGCTAATAACACTAACACCTGGAAATGCTGCCAGTAACTGTCAGTCAGGTAAAACTGGTCTCCTCCAATTTTATTTTTGCTTGCTGAGCAGACTAGTGCCTCAGCTACCACAAGAGTTTTGTGGTATAAGAAATGCTAGAATTAGTGGACACCTGGATAAATAAAATCTATTTGGGAGAGTCAACACAACTTCTGTAAAGTGCTGTTTTGTCTTATAAACCTCTTGGAATTCTCTGCAGAGTTCAGTCACACTGTGTGGGTAAGTGTGAGCTAGTTGACACAGTTCACATGGATATCCAGAGAGTTTCTGGCAAAGACTTTTGCCAAAGGCTTTAAAGGAAACTAAGCAGCAATTACATAATAAGGAAAGTTCTGGCATGGATAAATAACTGGTGAAGAGTAGGACATAGGAGCAAACATGAAGGTGTAAAAAGGCAAGGAAGTCACCAGCAGAGTTCCACAAGGGTCTTTGCTAGGATCCATGTTACTTAACATATTCAGAAAGTATCCAGAAAGCAGCAGAAGAGTACAAAATTTGCTGATGACAAGAAGCTACTCCAGATAGTAGATACCTTGAAGGAAAACTACAGAATTGAAAAATGAATCTCTCACAAGACAGAGTGTATAGGCAATAAAATGACAAATAAAATTGAACATAAATAAGTGTGACACTGCCCTGAATGCACTAAAAGCCCTTAATTGGCTTTCATTTCTTGCTGGACATACACTGCAGATATATCTATCTCTGGCCTTGTCTCTGGTTGCTCCTGACATGACCCTCTAGATGGACTGTGGGCTTTGTTCATTGCCTCACCCTGTCTGCTAACCCAGCTCAGACATGGTATGACTGCGCCTGGTCAGTGAGGGCCCTGTCTATGCTGCAGTCACCCTGGCTTCCAGATTCTTCCCCATCATAGGCCACCCAGCTTCTTCTGTTCCAAGTAGCTGACAGCCCAGGGCACACGTAGGTGTCCCCACATGGGCTTAAATGAAGTCCTTGAGCCATGGGAAAGGTGTGCCTGCGTGTGTATGGTCAGAGCAAGAGAGTAATTAGTCAAGTACTCAAGTTAAAAATGAGATGATGTAATGGAGACCTGACAAAGGTCTATAAAAGGTCTGTAGGTGAAAGAGAAAAGGGGCAGAGGGAGTATGCTCACTGTCTTCATTTGGTGGCCCCTTCTTATAGAAGCCAGGCTCAAAATAAGGAGAACAAGGTGGTTCCTCATGCAGTGGGAAGTGGAGACATGGCACTTCCTGCCTAAGGACAGCTGTGCATTTGCTAGTTCAAAGAAAGAGTGGGTAATTAGTTGGCAAAAGTCCATTGCAGACTACTAAACTGGCAAGCCACAGAAGCCTCAGTGAGATTTTAACTCCCAAAATGTAAACAGTTGAAGACTGGAAGAGTTTTGAGGGGAAGCATTATGTATGTAAGCCTTGTTTTAACTCTTCCATTCCAGGTACCCTATGAACATTAGGCTACTTAGACCTCTGTCTGCTATAGCAGACCCACTTCTGTTCCAAAGGCAGATGAGCATCAGGACCTCTTCCATGGTTAGAAGAAAATTAACTTGTTTGATGACTTGAGATCCAAAAACAGCCACATTTATTTAACTTTTAATTTCTGGAAGACAATTTGTCCTACCACTAGCTACATATATGGAGGGTAAGAAAAACAACCTTAGCTCTAAAGGAAATCCTTTTTCAAATCTGATGTATTAAGGATTACAATTCTTGTTCTTTTTGAGGATATTGGCACCAAAAGCACTAAGGAAGCAGGGGGATGCTTGGCACTGCATGCCACTTGCAGTCTTTCATCTACCAGAAGATCTTCACATCAAAGGTATCCTACCTTTGACTAAATATGTTTATTTACTTACTCTATTTATTGCTGAAGAAGTAGGCATCCTTCCACAAATCTCTGGGCATACTGCCATTACATCAGATAAACAGAACGATTTTGAGTTTCAGCGAACCCCACTTCCTAGCAAAATGTAACCTTCACTCAAACCTCAGTCCACACAGAATATACTCATCCAGTCTTCAACATTCCCCAAGTGCTCCTCCAGAAACTAATACTGCAGAAGTAGAAGCCTTAACATCTCTTCTCTAGACATTTTCTTGTTTCTCTTTTGCTAAGTCTAACATTCAATCTGCATTTTGCTTTCTTTTTTTTTCCAGCAGAACACAAATCAGTTACCAATAAATTAGAAATTACAGTGCCTTAAAAACAACACAAATAACAACAAACAAACCAAACCAAAAGCCAAAAGCCAAAACAAAACAGAAAAACCAAAAACCAAACCCTCTGGATAGAATATTGGTGAAAAGGGAGAAAGGATTCAAATTAAGATTCAAATTAACATTCAAATGTATAGCTAGAAATTCCCTTACAGTTATGTATGAATAAAAAATTGAAGGGAAAAAAAAAATTAAAAACTACAAATGATAGTAGCATGTAGGAAGTACTACTACTGCAGAACACTTCTCTGTTCTTTTTTAACTTTTTTTAATTATTAAATACAATGTTTTGGTGTTAACACATGTTGTAAAGAAGCGGGTTGCTATTGTTCTAACTGCTGGGTCATTCAAAGGCCACAATAAATAATTAAATTAAAAGGAAAGTTCTTCTACTCCTAAGTGAATTACTTTACAGTGAAGTGGCTTGATTACTTCTATCACTGTGAGTCTCAGATTCCTTGAACAGTCTTAAAAATATGGTGTAGAACATAATGACTGAGAGTGAAGTAAACAAGAAAAGTAAATAATGTTTTGTTAACAAGACTTACAGCTCTGCATGTGTGCTAAATTAAAATTCAAAGTAAGCATGTCCAACAGTAATTATATCTTTAGCTGCATGTACACACACATACCAACATTATAAAACCATTGCAGGAACACGCAGACACCTTTAGGATTGCACAATAAAGGACTATTGAAGTTAGGAAATGCCAGAATTAACCTTCCTTTGGCCTTTGTGCATAGATAATTGAAAAGACATCTTCAGTTGCATAATCACACACTACCGTTTTTGCAGGATCTTATTCAGTGCACAGGAAGGACAAACCCCATGAAATAAGCAACTTTATAGTATCATGATTTACCTCCATTCTTCCATGTGTGACCCTCAGCTTTGCAGCAATTCTAGACCTCTCCTGAGACAGAATCACTGATTTCCTCGTGATCTCTTTTGTGGTGTTCATTAGTATGACATTTGAATGTTTTTCCAACAGTTAATTAAAAACTTTCAAAATTAATGTGAGGGAATAAGTATTCTTAAATTCATTTTATAGAAGGGTAGTTGGGGAGTATCAATATTAGAAGAATCCTCTGACATTAGTTGTCTAATTTCAGACACACAAGACCTAACTTCTTAGTAGTTTGCAGCATTACAGAGAGGTTAATATAGTCAAACACAGTTCCTGTTCACTTCAGTTGCAATTATAAATGTAATTCACTCTATAGCTTTACATTAGGCACAGAAAATGAGCCACATTAAAGATAGACATGAAATGCATTTGCTCAGCCACCCCTAGCAATCAAGAGTCGGAAAAAGCATTCCGTTTTATAGCACAACCTTCAACCACCAGTATGAGACTTACTTGCATTCCAGTGCCTCATTTAGTGTACATAGTCCACCTCTGGCTACACAAGCAAAGGCCTTAAAAGCCATGTATGTTTTTAGCCTCTACCTAAAAGAAGGTTGTCTACCTCAAAAGAGGTTGTAGCAAGGCTGGTCTTAGTCTCTTATTCCAATTTGCTAATGATAGAATGAGAGGAAATGGCAATGGAACAGGCTGCCCAAAGAGGTGGTAGAGTCACCATCCCTGGAGGTGTTTAAAAAAATGAGTAGATGTAGCACTTGAGGTTGTGGTGTAGTGTAGCCCTCAAGAATCCCTGATCCTGCAAGTAATAGAGGAAGCTTGGAGGGAGGAAGACTCTCCACTGGTCATTGAAGATTGGCTTAGAAATCCCTTGGGTAAACTTAACACACACAAATCCATGGATCTTGATGGGATGCACCCATGAGTGCTTAGGGAACTGGCTGATGTTGTTCCTATGCCACTCTCCATAAGAAGAGGAGAGGTTCCTGAGGACAGGAGAAAAGACAGTGACACTTCAGTTTTCAAAAAGGACAAGGAAGAGACTGGAAATTACAGACCAGTCAGCCTAACATCCATCCCTGGAAAGGTGATGGAGCAGCTCATACTAGAAACCATCTCTGAGCACATGTAAGAAAATAATGTTATAAAGAATATACAGCATGGATTCATTAAGAGAGGTCATGTCTGACTAATCTGATTGCCTTCTATGATTGTGTGACTGGCTGGGTAGATGCAGGGAGAACAGTGGATGTTGTCTACCTTGACTTCAGCAAGGCTTTTGACACTGTCTCCCATAACATCCCCATGAGTAAGCTCAGGAAGTGTGAGCTAAAAGAGTGGACAGTGAGATGGTTTGAGAACTGGCTCAACAGCAGAGCTCAGAGAGTCACGATCAATGGCACAGAGTCCAGCTGGTGACCTGTAAGTAGTGGTGTTTCCCAGGGGTCAGTTCTGGGTTCAGTGAATGTCTTCATCAGTGACTAGGATGAAGGGACAGTGTACCCTCAGCAAGTTTGCTGATGATACGAAACAGGGAGGAGTGGCTGATACACAATAAGGCTGTGCAGCCATCCGGCGAGAACTCAACAGACTGGACAACTGAGCAAAGGCAAATCTAGTGAAGTTCAACAAGTACAAGTGCAGAGTCCTCCACTTGGGGAGTAATAACACCACATACCAGTACAGGTTAGGGGTAGATTTGCTTGTAAAGCATCTCCACTGAGAGGGATCTTGAAATCCTGGTGGACAATAAGTTATCCATGGGACAGCAATGTGCCCTTGTGGCCAGAAAGGCTAATGGTATCCTGGGGTGCATAAGAGAAGAGTGTGGTCAGCAGGGTGACAGAGGTTCTCCTCCCTCTCTCCTCTGCCCTAGTGAGACTACATCTGGACTATAGCGTACAGTTCTGGGCTTGCCAGTTCAAGATGGACAGGGAAATACCAGAGACAGTCCAACAGAGAGCTACAACTTAATTAAGGGACTGGAACATCTCTTTCATGAGGAAAGTCTGAGAGCCCTGGGGCTGTTTAGCCTGCAGAAGACAAGTATCTGAAGGGTGGGTGTCAAGTAGAAGAGGCCGGTGTCTTTATAGTGGTGCCCTATGATAGGACGCGTGCTAATGGTCACAAATCAGAAAATAGGAAGTTTCAGCTAAACATGAGGAAAAAACTTCTTTACTCTGAGGATGACAGAAGACTAGAACAGCTTGCCCAGAGATGTTTTAGAATCTCCTTCCCTACAGACTTTCAAAACCCTCTTGAATATGTTCCTGAGTGGCCTACCCTAGGTGATCCTGCTTTGTCAGGGGTGTTGTACACAGATGATCTCCAGAGGCTGCTTCCAACCTCTACGATTCTATGATTCTATTAATTAATAGCAGGTGAAATTTCAGAAATAAACCTACTGTGTATAATTAAAAATAATAAATTACAGGGAAATGGCAAAATCTGTGCATAATTGGGAGCCTGGATATTCATTCAAACCTCTCATATTGCTGCTGATAAAAAGGTGTTCACAATGAAAAACATTATTCATTCAGGTCTCATACAGATATAATTTTTCCATGACCAAAGCAGCCCTTACTCAAAAACATAATTTACTTGAAGTGTAGGGAAAGGCTCTGTGTTATTGGCCTAGACTTATAAATCTGTCAGCACTCACAGACAGTACAGGAGATCCACCTGCACAATACAAATATACACACTAATGTGTTTCTGTATGGATAGTTTTCCAACTGTTACAAAAGTATACCTCACCATAGTTTCTTGTATTAAAGTTTCACATGCATCAAAAACAAAGTTTTATAGACGTTTTAATCAAATCTAATTTATAATTGCTGTATTTTTAAAGTAGTGACAAAGAAGTCAAATACTTTAATGTGTAGACTACCTTGGCCATACAAAGTCTGTTTGAATAGCATTTGTTTATTGTGATATTTGTTATAATTGGTATTTGTATATATATTTCTATGTTTACATTCAAGAACCTTAAGTTTTATGAGAAACAATATAAAAGTACTAGTGAGAACAATTGTGAGACCCAATATATTAAAACCCCCATGAACTACAAAGATGAAGACAATTCAATTACAGCAAACTATAAAGAACAAATTGCAAATACCACAGAAGAGCTTCTTGGCAAGAAAAAAAACAAAAAAAATCATTTAATTTTCACCAACCGCTATTAAGTAATTATTATTTGTGACTCACAAAGTTAATGTTTTAATGACTAGATTCTTGCTTAAGAACTTTTCTTTTTAATAAGAAAGATTATTTTCCATTCTGCTGTCATTGTATTATTCCTTACAAAGAGTTATTCAAAGGAAAGCTAATAGAAATCTAACACGAAATACCATGAATTGCTAAAAGCCCAGATGAAAAAAAAAAATAAAATTTTTGTTTGTATGTTTGTTTGGCTTGGTTCCTGGTAATAGAAGATGTTCCTTCAGGTTTTCACATATTTCGAGTGAACAAACACTGTAGCTGATTATGACAAGAAACATTGCAGGCCTCATCCTAAAGATTAAAACTGGCCAGGCTAAGCTGTCTTCTCACTAGAAACATACACAGCAAAGTAAAATATGAGGAAAGCTCAAAAGAAATCTTTCACATCACTATAATAAAAAGCAATCCATTAAAAAAAAATAATAAAGCTTTCCTCTGTTTTTTTGATTATAAACCCATCACATTACAAATGGATGGGCAGGTAGAAACAAGAGTGGATGTCTGGATTCTTATGTTATTTTAACTGTCTCTGACAGTTACTGAACAATCCCTAACAGGATGCAATAAATCTAGCTGAGAAGAGGGTGATATGGCAATAACACCATCTTCTTGGTTTGATATTTTTGGGAGTGCTAAGAATGCTCATTTTCCACTGAATATCTAGGAATCCAAGGTGCTCCAAACTCTTACAAATGGTACTACGTACTGCATAAAGTGTCAACAGTGCTGGAAAAAGTCTTTCAGCATCAGTCCTTCCAAAAGAGCTTGTGCATTTGAGATTTTTGCTGAAGTTAATTCTTAAGTACAAAGTCAAGATTCACATGACATGGGGATTACACAGACAAAAAACAGAATACAAAACTCTCTTCCATTTCAAGCATTACTGGGTGAGATCACAGTAATCTGCAGACAAAACCCACAAGTTACAACATATAATCACTGCCAAGTTTACACAGTGACTCTTCTTTCATTCTTTAAGCCTTTTTCCTTGGTCTGCACTGAACAGTCATGCTGCTGCACCATGTAAGTTAAATCTTTAAAAGGTGTGGGGCATAACTTGGGCTTCCTTTTATATAACAACATGGTTAGTCCAAGACAACAAATTCCCAATAGTTTCTATTTGGACATCTGGGGAGGGATTTTTCAAAGTGCTTGTGTATCTGAGCTCTTATTCAAGGTGGCAGTAAAATTTGCACTGAATTGGTGGAACCAAATAAAATCAGTGTTAAGAAATCCTGTTAAAATGGAGGAACCACTAGACTATATTTATCTGAAAACTTACTGAAGAGTTTCCTTATATCTTATTCCAAAAGCTGTGCAAAATTATTTCAGGGTTAAAGCAGATCTGTCTCAATTTCACCATTACTAAGCATAAAAAAAGAAAAGGCATACTTGCTATGGATTTATTATTTTTGTCAATCATGTTATTAGTAAGAGTTATTTTTATTTATTTTCTTAGAAAAAAAAGTTTAAGAAAATTAATTATTTTTAGAAATAAAAAAATACAGTGACATTTAAAATGTATTATTGCAATTTTCTCCATATACAGATTATTAATTGCATCAGAAAACTGATTAAGATGAAAACACAAGATAAATGTCTTGAAAAAAATTTTGAAAACTCTTCTCAGCTAGATTTCTGGCATCTGACACATTCCGTTCCTCTAATGTTTTATTCAGAAAAGATTTATGCAGCCAAGCACAAGAATATAGGTAATATTTTTCTTAGGATTATGACTTCCGATATTGATTATAAAATTAAATTGCCAGACACTCAATTCTGATATTTTATAAACAAAATAGAACAACTTCAGATATATTTACTGAGGATAGTAGTCAAAGGAGTAAGTAATTGCAGGAGTTGCCTAAAAGGTAATGCTTGTATTGTATACATCAACACTGTTTATAACTGAGTGAAGAAAACCACCCTAATCTCAAGACAAATGAATAAACCAGATGCATATTATTTGCAGCTAACTTCTAAACTACTAGTGTATGGCAAGGGATTTCTAAACCCCTCATTTGGTATTAGGTACATGTGAAAAATATGTGCAGATTTTATTAGAGGGAGGGAGCCTATATATATGTTTGTCTTGTTAATTCTCAGTACTGTCTTCTGATTGCCATGTACTGCCAGAGAGAGGAAAGTATTATTATACCAATGCTACTACTACCATTTTGACTTTCATGGAGACTCTCCTGAGAAGATGGAAGGGTTAATTTCAATTTATTTGTAACATAATGCAATAATGACTTAACAGAAGAGTTACTCCCCATAGTCAGAGACAGAAGACCTGACAGGTGGTATTGTTGCTATACAATGTTGTTGCCACTTCCAGTGGAGAGAACTTAGCAGAAGCACACCCAATTCAAAATGAGATCAAAATGTTGGACATCATGGAAACAATACACTGCCAAAATCCGACAAGAAAAAAAGCCTACATTTTGTAAACCAGTCAAATAATAAACTATAACCAGAGCAGCTTGTGCACACTGCACATTTGATGTACCAGGCTTACACATGGAAGGGAGGGGGGGTCATTGTTTTAATTACACTCCCCTAAAATATTTTTATCAGTCAAACAATATTTTGGGTTTTTTTTTTAAACACCTCACAACTTCTAACTCACCATATGAATGATACCTTCGTTTAACACCAGCATTTTATCCTTTTATTTTTTTTTTTAATCCTTTTTGTTAGATTAGAGATATAATTTCTTGAAATATGATCTCAAATGAAGTTAAAAACCAAGACAAGTTGAACACAACTTGGCTGATTTGTTATTCAAAACATTGGATAAGTGGACACCCATGCCCAGTATGAGAGCTCTTAGTTATGTTAGATTTCAGTGCAAAAGACACAATATTAGTGTTCTTTTGTGTATGTTTTGACTCAGCAGGCAAGGAGATTTCAGCATTTTCTGTATAATTCCAATTTCTGCTAAGGGCAGTGTGATATATGACTAACATATTTTGGCACTGGAAAATATTTAGACACAAAATTATAGGAAAAAAAACCAGTAAAATATTTTAAAAATTAACCTACTCATAAGCCTTTCCTGCAATTTTAAGACAGTGAGAAAAACAAAACCAAACAAAAACGACCAAACCCAACATGCTTCTCACTCCTCACATCACAAACCAAAAATCACTGAGGACTGGGACTTGAACAAATGCCTCTGTGATAACTTCAACCATGAGGTCTTTTTCTCCACCTAAAAAGCAAGTTCTGATAAAAAAATGACTTCAGCTACATAGTATGGATTTGTCACTGCACAGCTCTTAATGAGGCAAGCTGTAAGAAGCCAGAGCATGCATCTGAACAAAACAAACTCTGTTCAAGATAGGGAGTTGAAGTTTTCTGTCTGACACCAATTAAGAAGCATATTCATGAAGGAAAAAAAAAAAAAAAAGATGGAACTGGAAAAACTCTGATTGTATTGTGTCCTTTTAAAAATTAGGTTAGCTGTGTGACAATCTTTTCATGGATCTACCCTGTGTTCTGCAAGAGCTAACTCTTGAAGATATTTATCCCTGAAAAAAAGCAGCAGTTCTACAAAGCACTGGAAGAAAGTTGGACTACTTTGGAAACATCCAGAAAAATAAAGTGGTTTAAAGATCAGACTTTCTGTCACTCTTTATAAGAGCAAGTATTTTCCAACATACACTTCTTCAGTCTACAAGAACTTTTTAAAAAAATATGTTCTCTGAAATTATGCCATGCTGACACTTCTGCAGAATATTAAATATCTCACATCTTAATTGATACAGCTGTAGATTTGGAGTATAACAATCTGAGTTACCACTGTGGTGGCCTCTCCATCAAAAGTGACTATTTGCTACACTAGAATTTGGACGAACAAGTAAATAATGGAAGAGATGTTCAGAAATTACAAAATGGCAAGTTCACAGATGGGAATTGGTGAGCAGGTCTGGATTAAAACCTGGAAGACAATTAGTAAAATTGTTTCCAACTACCAAATAGAAAACAGTCAACATACAGCTCAAGCTGCTGTTGTCCCAGACAATAGGGTAAAAATGACAATATGAAAGATGGGAAAAAAGGAATACAATTACATAGTGGTACCCAAAAAAATATGACTGGAGCTTGGTTTAGAGTGGAAAGTGCCTTGATTCTTCAAGTGAAAGCCAATAAAATTCATTAGTGTGAATGATACCTGGAGGCCAGATTACATATGCAGAACTCTAACTATGAATTATGTGGTTAATTTCCCATACTGCAGCAAAACTTTGAACTTAAGATGTCATTTACGGGAACTGAGCAGACCAGCAAGCACTGAATCCAGACAAAACAAGAGGCATTTCTGGAAGCCCTGCCTTCCCTTGATATGAGTGCCTACATAATCACATTTAGGGCAGGAAAAGTTGTTTTGCTTTCATGTATCATGGTAAAGGATGTACTTCTCTGATGTTACTTATCATTACTACACCAATATTTTAGTTAACAATATAGACAGTTTTTTAGTCTGTAGATTAAATACTTTATTTTCTTCTCATAGCACATATTTTTCTCTTCCACAATGAGGAGAAATCCTGAAACAGTACAGGTGATTTACTTAACCAGAGGCATTTCTATAAGCAATCTTAACAAGGAGTATAATTGTCTGGGCATTTCTTTTATTTACTTGTTTCTTCCTACCATACTAAACTGTAGCTAAAATTCCTTCACTTCATTTTTCAAGTTCTTGTAAAATAAAAGTAATGTATGTTTGTCTTCTTTTTAGTATTTTCCATACATAATACACGGGTAATTATATATATCTCAGACATCTCTATGCTGGGCTTGTAATGAAAATCCAAATTTTAGCACTTCGGTTATCAGATGGTGGTAACTGAGGCTTTGATCTAGTAGAAGTTACACCTCATGCAAATCACTTAAGCAATCCCATTAAGTAATCCAGTATTCTAGCAAATTTATCATGGACATAACAAAATACATCCAAAATCTGCAAGGTCAACGTTTCTTATTAATTGGCGAACGCTGATTTTACAGTGGTAATCACTCTGTTCTAAAAAGTCAACTAGTATATATGGCTGGACTCTTCTCCCAGGTAACCAGTGACAGAACGCGAGGGCATGGCCTGAAGCTGCGCCAGGGGAGGTTGAGGTTGGATATGAGGAAGCACTTCCTTACAGAAGGGGTCATTAGACACTGGAATGGGCTGCCCAGGGAGGTGGTGGAGTTGCCATCCCTAGTGGTGTTTCTTAGTGACATGGTCTAGCTAGGTGTCGTGGTGTCAGGTCTTAGGCTGGACTTGATGATCTCAAAGGTCTGTTCCAGCCTCAGCAATAAATCTGGAATTCTGTGTATATGAAATGAACTATTTTAATTACTAATTGTAATACATACTAAAATGCATGTCACATGATTGATAGACTTTTATATAAGGAACCTTTATCTAAAAAGCCATTCTATTCCTAGTTAAGGCCTTCTCTTCATGGTGCAACATTTATCATATTAGTAATCTGCAAAACAAAAGTGCCGTTTGCAAAGACAGTCCAGTTGGCCACAGTGCATTTTGGGCTAATGTTCAATATACCAGTGAGGTAGACACTTTTATTGTCCATTGTCATAGACAATATTGACAAACTGAGAAATTGTTATATGGCTTTGGGTTTAATTTTTAACAGTGAAGAGAAAAAAATAAGGCAAAAAAAAAAAATTATTACAGATGCATTCTAAGAACTACAGTTCATAAAGATGGACATTCGGTGAAAGGTATATTCTTTAGGTACATTATTTAGCTTAACTTCTAATAAAGGAGTGCAGAGACCCTGCAAGATGAGGTACTAGTCAGCTTTGAATTTCCATGGTGTTTCACAGTATTCCATTTTGGGGTTTGGTAGCAGGTGCATAACAGAGGAAGGGGGGGAAAAAAAGTCACTGTGTTTTTAGGGTGATACTGTTATGGTTAAAGCAATGGGGTCCAAAATACTTTAGGGAAAAGAATTATCAGCACCATCAAAAATTCTAACTAAAAAAGTAAACAGAGGTAATGGAGAGGCAGCTTCCTGTGAAATTAATTCCAACAAGTGATTTACTTTTACATTAACAAACTGTCAACTAAGAGAAATACAAGAAAGCCAACTAGTAACTTTTTCCTTGCAAGATTTATGAGCAAAAATTCTAAACACATGTCTCAAGCCAGCAGAAATCTAGATATACAAAGAAAAAAAATAACATAATGGATTTGCTTTGTTTTGCTTAATCTATATTAAAATACAAAAGAAGACTGACAGAGAAAGAGGGAAGATTAAAAACACTTTGGAGCTATTAAATATCCAGATTGCTTCTGACTAATCTCTCAATTACACATGATGTATGTATGAATACTTTTTTTTTTTTTCAATTATTTTAGAGTTTGAGTTTCCCTAACTTCAGAAATGTGAATTTCCATGCCTGAATCAGGGTCAACACCCTCAGTCACATTTACCCTGCTCAGAAAGATATGCACACCCATTCTCACTCCAGGGACACCACAGAAGAAGTTTCACAAAGATGTTATGAAATGATTCTCCACGTCCTCACTGTAGGCGAGGGTTTTGCTGACTGATTGGGTTAATGTCTTGGCACTTTGGTTCTTTCTGTGTATACAGCAGAGAGGAAGATAAGGAAATGTGCTGACAACCATTTCATCATTTGCTCAGCAATAGAACATTTAGGCCTTGTCTGGGGTAGGCAGTTTCAGATCTGTGGTGCAAAAACACACTTCCTGACTTGGGCCATTCCAGATAAAACCCAATCCATTTTCACGGACATCAGTGTGACTAACTTTCAATGCTAGCACTGGTGACATGAACAATACTTCCCACCATACTCTTTCCACCTCTTATTAGGCACCTGAGCTGACAGGGTCACTCTGAAACTCTCCTATAAGCAAGAGAGGACTTCAATCCATCCTTTATCTACACAAGCCCAATTAAGGAGCATGATGAACAGTGATGATCCTATACTGGAGACCATTATCATCTGTGTGAGTGAAGGACCTGCTTTCAGTTTTATTCTTTCTCACCTCACTTTTTCTTGGTGAAATAAAAGCAGCATGACTTTTTCTTTGAATCACCACTAAAATACGAAGTTAAAATTTCACAGACTGTAATACAACTAAAACTTACTGTTCATTGAGCTCTTGGGGATTGGTTGTCCCCTTTGAGGGTATGGAGATGTGACAACAGACATCAATGAACTTTACTGATGGATGAACAAAAGGACAAATGCTCACTCTGGCATCAGGTAGTCATAGTAATTACGCAATAACAGTAGAATGGTTCATAATGCAGAAATAGTGTAATAAGAATTGTAGATGTACTCATGGCTTTATTTAAATAGACATTTTCCACATGCTGAATAAAACTAAATATGGTTGTACAATCATCAAAATTTAGAACATCTAGGCTCTTATATATGTATCTATTGATGACAGAGGAAGGTAAAAGCTCTTATATGTTATCTCCTCAAAATGTGCAAGTATTCAAAATTCTTAAAATCCACTATTGATAAGATAGTTAATAACTAGATTGTAAAGTAATTATGCAAACTGGAATCTACTTTTAAGGTCACCAAAAATACTCCATTTCTGCTCCTGGGTTATGATAGAGAACACAGTCATACACTGAACAGTCAGATAAAAATTAGGCCATGATAACAGGACAAACACCAGTACAGATTTGTAGGTGTAAAGAAAGCACTATCATACTCTGAGAACTGCAATTTACAATGGATCTCCTTTTTCCAGATTTGGAACCAAAAAAAAAAGATTCTATAGGGCAAAGATTAAGGAACCACTACAGAAATTCTCAGTTCTATCCATTTTCCCTTCTGCATACTCTAAAACAATCTAAGTTGCTTCTGTCTGCCCTCATTAGTTATGGTTTCCAGAACATTGTTCACTCTTCTTGTTCTCTTTTGAGTTCTCTGAAACCAACAAAATGTACATACAAATAAAAGCTTAGGAATGTTTGAATCTTAGATAAAAGCAGATTTAACTAATTCAGTCCTTTCACTGGAAGATAAGCAAGCTGTTTACAAGGGATGCAACATACACTTATTGCTATAGGCAGTGTAACTGAGGCATAGCTAAATGACTCACTCAGAGGTAATCAGAGACGTCTTCCCCAGATAGGAATAGAAACCTGTCAAATTGCTTACTCAGCTGCTCTGTAACTTCAACCCATGTCACAACACATGATCTGAAGCCAATATGCCAAAACAGTTACAGTTGCTGCATTTTGAACTATTTTTGTATATTTTTGAGATTTCTCTTTATAAATTATTTCTGGTTTTGTTCTAAGTGTGAGAATCCATTCATTGATTCATCTTACACTCCACTGCTGTGCCTCCTTGGTCAGTACATTGCTGATCAATTTGTGGCTAAGAATTCATTTCACAGACCATCCTGCTCCTGTTATATGTTTTCTTCTGTGTAATCCTTCTCCTAAGCTTTGTTTCTGAAAGCAGGTTAAGTCCTGTAGTTCTTCTCAAGTAAAACTATAAAATTATTACTTTTGCATTTTTTCCATGTCACAGCATGACTGATATTTTTATCCTTATGAACAGCCTGTTAAATAATCCATAAAACCTGTACCTGATGATCTTAAGCCCTTTGCTTGTATGTAACCTCCTCTAGGCAAAACTTAATAAGCCCCAATAGATTTCAAAGCTTACAGCTCCCTAGTGAAGCTGGATGAATTTCAGGTTTTATGATATTTCAGCTTAAACTGCCAAAGAGATTATGGATACCACATGAATTTACAGTCAAAGCGACCAATACCTTTTAAGAACACACACACAAAAAGTGGGAGTAGCAGTGTTTCCCACCTTGTGTGCCTTGCTCTATTAAAAAGAACAGATGAAATTGCTCCATTTTGCAAAATAACCTACGCTTTCGCATCAGCATAAAAAGAAACATGAATCCTGAGGGTCTATAGGCAGGTGTTGCCAAATGATAGGTTGCTGTAAAGGTAAATGTCTCATTTTCATTTCAGCTGAGTATTAACAGAAGGCTATTTATGATCTCTTCCACTGTTGAAAAGCAAACATTTGTCTATTGAACCTGGGTGTTTTCAGTGTACTTTATTTACCTATTCATTCAGGTCGATAAGGAAATGTCTTTTCCATTTATTGAAAGTTTTGAAGATTTTAAATCTTTTCCAGTCAAAGCAAGAAAGAAAAACATCCCAGGGGCACCTATTTGAGATATAGAAGACTCAGGTTCAGATGTCTGCTCTAATTTTGATCAGAGACCTGGTTCTGAGTCTCCTACATACCATACCAGTGCCTGAGAAAAGAGTACAAACAGTAACTATAACAGAGGAGACTGAATTAGCTAGAATGCTTTGGATGCTCTTACCAATTTCAATGACACCAAACACTTTATTGCTGAAGTAGTTAGCCAGGTGCATATATGATTTTGTAGAAGTGTGTTACAGAAACCTGGAGTTTGGCAGTATGCTGCAATTAGCTGAATGAACGGGTGAGCTCCTTGTTGGCTTTCTCTGCCCTCACAACATATTGGCTAAGACCTTCAGGCTCATGGGACTTACTCTTGCTGTGTCACCTGCATTTGCAATAACTAAAATTTTATCAAGATGAATTAGCAGAGACTAATGGTCTTTAGGTCTTTATATCACCAGATAGCAGCCCACAGCAGCTGTAAATTAGAGCAGCTTTTGCTGATATACTTTATGATGAGCATGGCAGCTGCATGGCCCAGAATCACAGGGAGACAAAGGCCATCAGTCAAGAGATCCACTGGTGAAAATTGGGTCCTAAATACATTTCTGGCTACAAAATTTAATGGAAATGGAAAACAGCTATTAAAGTGAATGAAGCTGGAAACTACTTCTGCACAGCTACTGCATTGTTTTTTCTCGAAATAAGAAGCACATGGTTGTTGATGTTTGGATTTTTTTTGTTCATTTAAAAAAAACCCCAACCAAACAAACAACAGATCTGCACTTTTTATTTAGAGAAAAAGCAATATCAAAGAAACTAGAAGCTCTTTCTATATATAAATCATCCTTTTTCCAATGGCAAGTCTGTAACAGCAGAACTACCCACCTGATATGGAATTAGCTGAGCACTACAAGCTGCTCCAAAATTTTCATATGCTCCAGAATAAACTCCAGAGTTTTTTTTTCCAGTAGAGCAGCTGGAGCTCCTAAAATATTTTGCACTCTAGTGGTTAGGAAAATACATTAAGTAATTGAAATCTCTCATTCATGTGTTTAAATAAAAGAGTAAGACTATGTACATTACTCTGTACTCAAGTGTCATTACTGAACCAGATGGTAAGTTAATTTTTTCTTTACAGTGTGTGATTATCTTAAGTGCATATAGCTTGCTGAGGAATGTTTCTATTATTTGAATAATAGCATTTAAAAATAATAAGCACATTACAGTTATTTTACAGCTGTGAACTACAGTGAAGGGTTGCTGAATATATAATCTACATGCACAAACAGTACTGTGGAAAATGGAAGAACTACATGATTAGCTGCAGTATTCCGACAACCAGAAGCAAAAGAGAGGTAGATATAAAGAAGGTAAAAGAAGGGCAAAATGAATTCAAAGAACAGAATGCAAAATAATAACAGCAAAATGATAAAAAAAACCCAAACACAACTAAAAAGAAAATCCAGCAGTAGCAGAAAATAGGACCCAACCTATCAAATCACAACTAATAATTATAATACATCATTTTCATCAAAACAGTACATTGTACATAATTCAGTCATATATAAGCATAATCCTTAGTCATCAAAACTTTAGCCCCTAGGTCTTTAATTTAAATGAGAAGATAATTTGCTTACTTACCTGCTTGCTGCATGCATATAATGTATGTGGTAAACAAGCAGAGACAGTGCTGCAGCTTCCATTTCCAGTGGTAGCACCACATTTCACTTGCATAAAACATCCTGTGGGGGGGTGGGGGGAAAAGTTAACAATTCAGCAAACTTTCAAATTTTTACAACAAGCCAAAAAAAAGATAAAATACTTCTGTTAGTCAAACTAGTAACTAGCAGTAAATAAAGTAGCACTTATAAATTATGGATGGCCCTACTGTTGCTTAACCAGAGACAGAAGTCTCTACACTTACTAAAAAGGGTCAGAAATTTTGTTGTCTGGCTCTTAGCAGACAACAAAGGAGAACACTGGTCAGCACTGGGCTTCTAAGCAGATAGGTGTGGGTGGTATTCCAGTAAAAGAAACAAGTAGTCCTTATGGTGGCAGTCTGAAAGAGGAAGGTGTAGGGAATATCTGGAAACTACAAAGTTTTGCTTTACCTATTCACATATATAAATCTGCTTATGCTGTTTAATGTACATATAATACATACATATTTGCTAATAACTATATAAAGATGGTAGGTGAAAATGTGCCTTTGCCCTTAGCCAGTCTATCCATATTTTTTAGTGCTAATATTTTGATAACTATAACATTTTCCCCTGACAACGTTAATTACATTCCTGGAACTTTCCTTACCAAAACCTTGGGGCTCATCTGTGCTGCCAATGAGGTCAGGGACATCTTTATTACTTCATTTTAAAAAATGCTATTATATAAAGATCTTTATCAGTTAGCTCAAAGTTAAAGTTTCCTTTGCCTTGAAGCATACAGTACATTGAATGGCTAAATGAAAATATCCCCTCCATAGCGGGCATAAGGGTAAGCAAGAATGACTCTCAGTAAATTTGGTCAGATTTTTAACTATGTATCCAAAATGAATGGTGCTCCATTACATTCCTGTCTCATTTTACTCCACAAGTTATCAACAAGCAAAAGCAAGCAACAAGTAATGAAACACAACCTGCATTATTTTTACTAACTCCTTCCCCTCCCATTTGGCAATGATAACTGGCTTTTGTTCATTAAGTTATCTACTGATACTTGGAGAAAATCTCTAACAGAATCCTCAAAATATTTCACAAGTCTGTTCCCACCAACAGTATGTGAAGAAGAACCACAAATAAAGTAATGAAGAAACACTGATGAATACAAAGGTTTTCCAGGTTAGTGCATATTAAAATAAATAAATAAATAAAATTGGAAGCATATTTGGAATGGACAACAGTACGATTTATTGGAATGAAAATGTTAGAGAGGTAAGTAAAAGAAAGTACAGAGTTCACACTCAGTGGCAAGAAAGAATATTTTTCTTAAACTTGTGAAAATGTTATTTCTTCTTCACAGATATTGCTGTGGACTCGACAGCAAAACCTTGGGGACAAATGTATATCCTTTCCCATTATCATCTTCTGTTTCTTCCCAAAGTGGATTTCTGTAACGTAGACAAGCCAAACTTCATGCAGCAAGATAAACCATTGTAAAAGAACAACTTATGTTTCAGTTTTAAAAGTAGTGGTTCATGAAGCCACTCCTGTGGGCTAGATGCCAATGGGCCCAGGTAAATGGCACTTCAACAGACTGCTGCAATCAGGTAGGCTTCCCTTAGTTGTGCTATGTAACGCTGAACTGGTCTGATTACAAAAGAAGTCCAGTTCTTTATGGGTAGTTGTATCACATTAGGAATTTGAAGCCGATTTCTTTTCCTGAGATATTGTAAAGTCAAACTTAACAAGTGTTGAAGACAAGCACAGGAAACACTGGGCTCTGAAATACAAGAATCTCTTTGATGAAGCCAGACACACAAAACAACCATATTATCAAACAATAGAATTATTGTCCTTCAACTTAGTGACCCAAAAATCCCTATTAATTTCTCAGACAACATAATCTTGAGGTTTGGGAACAGTTACGACTCAATGTATGTAACTCATAAATCCACAATACCCTTAACATTAATTTAGAAAACTGAACAAGAGTCCTTTTAAGACATGAAAAGTGTTATATGTACATGCAAACACATACAGCATGCAGATACACTCACAAAGTGGTGAAATGGAAATGTTGAGGATAACAGCATAACATACCAGAGGTATATTGATGTTTCTACAGAAGAAAGATTTTGCAGCAACACACCAGCCTGCTTCCTAACCTACCAGTGCAAACCTGTAGAAGTGGTTGCATTATTGTTGGTTTGAGTTATCAGACTAGGAAACAGTCACAAGCAACTATTTATTAATTCAGAAGAAATGTGTCACTTTTTGATTTTAATAGTCCATTTTCTGTGTGTTACAGAACAGTCTCTGTGAACTCAGTTGAAGTTTATGCCCATTGAATAGCTGCAGAATCCAGAACACAACTTTTGACATGCTCAAGCAAAAAAAAAAATAAGACAAGTTTCCTCTGTCTAGGTCTGGAGTGAATCTACATGGTTACATTGCTTTTAGTGCATTTTTTAAATATTCTGAGATTCTGTGTTAGTCTGAGAGTGCTATTTAATCACACCAATTTCTATTTATTCATGTTTACTTGCATTGTGGTAACACAAGCCAGTACTCTGCAGTGTTACTTATCTGTCTGTTTCCTCATCCTCACTCTTGTAAAAAGCAGAAGTCAAGAGAGATTTCAAGAACATGGATAATCAACAATAGAGCAGAACATAAGTGCAAACAAGGCAGAAAGTAGTAACTTTTTTTTTCCCCATAGAAAAAAGCTAGATAATGATACAATTCCCATAAATATATATGTGCTATTCTCCAAAATACGTAAGGAAAAAAAAGCAAATCCATCTCCCTCAGTTACATTCTCTACTGCTGAATGACGAAATAATTTTATTTATACCACATCTTCTTAGTTGACAATAAAGGAAGGTTTATCAAATCACAGAAGCAGCATGCTACCAAAACACACATTAATGCAGGCACTGTGAATCAGATCTGTTTCTTTTGGAGAGATCTTCTGAAGAACTCTGTTACAAAGCATAACCTCTAGCTGAATGCTATGAGTGAGAGAATCAGTTATTTACATGTTCTTGAGGTCCTGCATGGCTAAAAACCAAAATTCAGGAATCTGACTTCTCACAGTCTTATATTGTGAAGTGTGTTAACACCCCTGTTCACACAAGTTGTCAGGGATGGAAGTCAGCTAACATGCTATCAACAAAAAGGTTTCTTCTGTAACAAAACACAGTCCTGATGTTTATATAATGTGACATCCCAATTGATAGAGAATTATGAAAAAGACATAGAATGACTGGTAGATACTTCCCAGGAATTAAAAAAAACAAACAACTTTGATGCAGCTATTATTCACCTGTTTAATACCCACTATGTTTATTTTTATTTTAAGGTTCATTTTCTTGATTATTGGTGTTAATGAAAGTCTAGAACTGAATCCAGGCAGCGTTTGAATAAATCAACAGAAAAATTATCAAACTGCTGTGGAGTAGTTTGTTGCTTACCAAGGAATTAAATGGTCGCCTGATACAGTAGCAAAGACTTGATGGACCAGAGACCCTTTTGGTCTTGTGTTCCTATTTTTAGTAGTATCAAAAGTATATGTTCTGTCATTTAATATTCATTAATAGCACAGAGAATTTATCAGAACAGTGATGTATTAAAACAAACCAAGAGTGTAAGTAAACAAAACAGTCCATACCGAGGATCTTAGAACATATATGGATTATTACAATCTTTAAGCCTGGATACATTGAAACTGCTGAACACTTTTCATAGTGGGTGTTGTTCTCTGTTTCAATTTAAATGAAAAAAACCCTGTTTTGTCCCCAGCTAGTAATATACTAGCAGCTCTGAACAAATTATTGCAGATCATCAAACACAGAGGCAAAACATTTTATCCAGTATATTTGGGGGCTGTTAGGACACCTATGGTAGGAGTACATCCATTACACTTGACTATAGTCTAACAACAGCAATGCCTCTTAATGCCCCTTTTTTAAAAAAAAAATAAAAAATTACAAAGTGACCTTTTACAGAGACTGATATAAGAACTACTAATTTTTCTATGGACTTGCATTATTCCATTGTATACACTGTGTGACATGACTAGTTATGCACTCTAGCTACCAGTTCAATACAGTCCAGTCCACAGCTACTTTCATTTCCTATAATATAGGAAGACAATGACCTTATTCACAATTCATTCCAGAAGAGCAAAATAGACATGTAATTTATCTAAACCATAAATGGATGGTAACGACATAGTGGGAGTCTGGCTGCATCTAACTACTAAACCTTTTACTCTATATAATCAGAAGCCAGCTAACACAACATCACCTTTTAGAGATCATATAGCTCCATGAGAAGATATACACAAAATATGAATAATCTTGGAGCATTTCATTTGTATACTGTATGGTCTCAAAATATGGAAGGCATATTTGAATACATCATCTTCTTTGTTCAAAGTTTCAGCAAAGTTCCCTGGAGTAGGATGTGAATTCTGCCACAGGCAGACTGACATACTTTCTTTAGTCTTTGACATGTATAAAGCTATTAAGGAAATATGTTGCTGACACTTCAAAATAAAAAGATAACATCAGTTTCACATTTTTTGTTTCACATATAGGTTGTAAACAAAAAGAGTTTAAGCTTAATCACTCTTAAGTGGAACCACCAGTGAAAGGTGATTACAAATCACAATTTAGTTCCTGCAGGTTAACAGAGAAGCCGGTTTTAACTCTTGAATCCCTTGCTTTAAACTGTAGTACATTAATATCTTGAAAGATTAATAACACAATTCCACTTTAAACTTTCATTTTGTTAAACATTATTTGTTCCGAATTATTCTTGCAGTCAACCATGAAAACACACTCGCAGGAAGAGATGAAAAGAATAAGAGACTGTCTTTTAATTTAAATAGTGCCAGCTGTATCAGATCAGCCTAAATCCCTCAGATTTCCTTTCAAACTGATTTTTTCCCAGTTGCAGGCACCAAATCTGCTGGCTGTTTGCCACTCTATAGCACTGAAACGCTAGGTCTTTAGGAGCTACTTCTCATTTCTGCCTTAACTTCACCATGCACTGTTGATACCCTTTTCCCCTTGTACTGATTACCCTAGGTAGAGCCGCAGGTCCCTTCTCTCCTCCGACTGCGAAGGCACCGGTGAAACGCCTAATCCCAAACCATAGTACCTTGCCTTACCTTCGGTAACAGCCTGTCAGTAAAAGCAAAACATCTAAGGGAAGGCTTGCAGTGGCCTGCCCAGGGCCAGAAGGCGAGCGGAAGGACAGGGGCACCCCCGTGCACCCCCTGCCCCCCGACGACGGCGCAGCCCCGCGCTGCCTCCTCTCCGCCGTGCGCTGCAAGGGCGGTGAGGCTGGGAAGGGTTTATGGAGCCTGCCCGGCCCTCCCTCTCCGTTTTTCCCCTCTAGTGCTGGCACCGCACCTGAGGGTCTGGGAACGGTGCCTGCGCTGGACGGGGCTCTACGACGTGAGCGACCGCGGCCTCAACACGACAGGCTGGGCCGGGCGGGTGACAGGGCACGGGCGTTCACAGCGGGCGGCGAGCGGGACAGGGGGTTTCGCTACTTGCCTTCAAGCACGGGGAAACTCACCAGAGCAGTCCTAAGGACGGGATTACAGTGCTCTGAGAAAGGCAGCAGCCGCCTAGGACCCTGCAGGGCAAACGCCGGCAGACCCGGAGCCCAGACGGGGCAGAGCCCTACCCTCTGAGCTCCCGACGTGAAACTCGTTTCCCCATTCCTTCAGCCCTACCTGTCTGCACGGCTCAAACTTGACATTACTCATCACCTACGACGGGGTGGGGGAGGACGCGAGGGGGAAAGTCAT